>PVKA01033488.1:0-24334 GCA_004027165.1 Ctenomys sociabilis
GTGTGTGTGTGTTTGAGAAGAAAGAACTGTCACATCATCTGAAAACTAAGTACTGACTCAAGTCTCCAGTCTGGTATGGATGTAGTATGATAGAAATATATGCTAAATGTTTAAATAAAAGGTGTTACAGTAAAAGCCATAGTGCCACTGCCTCCCAGAATGCTCCTCCTTAATTCACAGATGCCTTTCCCATCATTCTGGCCACTTTTAGGAACAGTTCTGGAAGTTCTTTTTTGTGTGTCAGTGAAGTGTTACCAGCAGTCTGGCGAAGGCTGCTGCTGGATGCCATCTGACCGTATGGTGTGTCCTCATTCAACGAATTTCCTGTCTCTGGCACCATGCAGCTTCTGGCTGTTCCACAAGATCAAAATGACCATGAAAGGTAAACATTTCTAATCAACTCAGAACATCAAGACACCCACTACCATGTAATGGAAGACACTCATGAACACTCAGGACTTCAAAACTGCTTCAGAAGGTGCTGGGAACAATGGGATAAATGTGCTGGAACCAGGGGGAGTATTTTGAGGATTAATGGCAATGTGTTTTTTAGTGGGATAAAATTGGAACATTACTACATTTGATAATGTCATCTTGTTTGAAGATAAGAAGTCTTTACTCTCTCCCAGCAACAAGTTAAAGGAAACTAAATAAACAAGAATATGAACAACTCTGTTTTTCAGGTCTGTCAGAGAAATAGGATCTCAGAGCCAGCCACTCTTCTAGAATTTGGAAAAATGGACAGGCGGATACAGAAAATCGCACTTTAGCAGAGCAGAGTTCCAAGAGCGAGACATCTGCTTGAACCAGTGCCAGGGTAGGAGATGTGATCTGAAACTGGTGAACTGCTGGAGGCTCATGGTGCAGGAGGTGGGGAGTGAAAGCCACAGGGGTCTCTGCTGTGTTTTCTTGCACTATTCCTGGTGTCACCTCCAGAAGCGACAAGTTCTCATGGTGAATATATGAGAAATAGCTATCCTACTTCTGGCAAAAAGAGGAAAGGAATAATTTTTAAATACACCAGAACATTCTGTTCTGCTTACAAGGTCTGGGATGGGAGAAATTGATTTAGTGGCTCATAGCCTGCTAGACTTTAACCAGTGCCTAACCTTCCTGAGGGACAAGAAATAGCCATCTTCACCCTCCTCTAGCTGTCATGAGGCTAGGGGTGGTGAGGGGTTAAGAAGCACTGGTGCAGCATACAGTCCAAGGTGTAGACTCTCCAAAAGACAGGCATACTCCAGAACCCCTTTCTTCCTCCCAAGACTGAGCTCTGTATTACTAGCAGCCAATTGTCTGTAGTTTCTTTGAACCCAGGACATCTTGTATACCTTTGAACAAATGTATAGGATAATATCTGACAGATTGTTGCTCACAGATTCGAACACCAGTGTAAAAATTATAAAAGAATATTAGCAAGTCAAGTCCAACAATATATAAAAAGAAATATGCATACATTATGCTCAGTGTTCTTAATTCTAGTTACACAAGGATGGTTCAACTATTGATATAGTTTATTATATCAATGAGCTAAAGAATAAAAAAATCGTATGATTATATCAGTAAATGCAGAAAAGACATGTGACAAAATCTAATACTTAGTTCATAGGTAAAACTCACTGGTAAAGTTGGCACGAACCTGTAATCACAGCACTCTGGGAGACTGAGGGAGAAGATTACAAGTTCAAGCTCACCCTAGGCAAGCTAGGAGGTTCCTGAGACCATGTCTAAAAGTGATAAAGATAAAAGGTCTGGGGATGTAGCTCAAAGAACACCCTGACTTCAATCCCAGATGCCAAATGAAACAACAACAGAATATCTGTCAGTACAGTAGGAGGGGTATGGAACTTTCTCAACTCAATGAAGAATATGTACTAAAGAATTATGCTGGGCTGGGGCGATGGCTCAGTAGAATAAGTGCTTGCCTGGCAAACACAGAATCCTGAGTTCAATCCCCAGTACCACACACACAAAAAAAGTTATGCTAACATTATATTTAGAAGTGAGAAATTTGAAGTTAAAAAAACTGAGTAGAGGTGAGAAGAAGAAATAAGACCACAGATGACATAATTGTCACAGAAAATTTGAAAAAAAATCTATGGAAAGCTCCTGGAAATAGTGATTAAAACAAGGTTGTAGCAAACAAAACTAATAAGCAAAACTCAATTGCTTCCGTATTTACTAGGAATTAACAAGTAGAATTTAAAATTAAAAACATTAAAAAAATTAAATTCAAAACATTATTACTGGGCTGGCAAGATAACTTGGCAGACTAAATGCCTGCTTTGGCAAGCACAGGGACCAGGGCTCGATCCCTCATCCTGCATGCTGTGTCAGCCCTGTCCCCTGAGTCCAGGCGTGGTGGCACACACTTGTGATGCTAGTGCTGGAGAGGCTAAAATCAGGAGGATCACTATGAGTCCAAGCTGGGTAGCGCGATCCTGTACCAAATACATAAATGAAAAAAAAAACCTATCACTGATAGTAATCCCCCCAAACTGATCTAGGATAACACAAACAATAAATGCAAGATACATACAAAGAAACCTGTAAAATGCTGATGAAAGATATCAAGTAATAAATGGAAAGGTGTGATATATATATATATATATATATATATATATATATATATATACTCAATATTTTCAAGATGTGACTTCATCCCAACTTGATCTGTACATACAACTCAGCTCCAATTAGAACCTCAGCAAACTATTTTGCACATATGAACACACCGATTGCAAAGTTTACATGGAGATGCTAATGATCAAGAGCAGTGAACCTTTGGATATTAGAGAACAAAATCAGAGGACTGATATTATCTATCTTTAAATCTTATAATAAAGCCCCAATAATCAATAGTGGCTGGCACTGATGGAAAAATAGAGAAACGGATCAGTAGAACAGAAAATAGATCACTGAACTTGGTCTATACAACTGTATAACAAAGGAGCAAAAGAAATACAATGAAGGTAAAATCAATAGTCTTTTGAATATGAGAATATATATATTACAGAGTGGATCTAGATACACTGTTGACAAAAATTAATTTAAAATGGATTTGAGACCTATGTGTAAATGTGAAACTATGAAAATCCTAAGAGATAAAATGTAAGAAAACCTAGATGACATTGGTTCTAGCAGCGATTGCATACACAACACCATCACCCATGCCTTTGCTAATAACTGTTATCAAAAATCAACAATCTGTAATTCATAGAATTTAAAAACTTCTCTGTCGTGAGCCTGCATGTGAGTGAAACTGCCTGGGGCCACTGGATCGTGAAGCAACTCAGAAAGCAGGCCAACCTGGCACCCTTCAGCAGAACTCCCTGCAAAGACACTAGATACAAAAAGTTCACCTGCAAGGCTGCAGCAGGAAGAAGTGGAGTACAACAGCCAGACCCACACTACACCCACCTGGAGGAGACTGAGCTTTGTAGATCTGGACCTGGTGCTGAGGTAATAACTCTATCTAAGCTCTACACCAAGGTCAAAAGTCAGTGGTATACAAAATGACAAAGAGGAGGAACAAAAAGCAGGCTCAGGCCCTGAGTCTACCCAGTACAAATGCAGATGATACTAGAATAGAGGAAATTGGAAATCACACATCTGAAATCTCTGAAATAATAGTGTTGGAAGTAAAGAAACAACTGCAGAAAATTATAGAAGAAATCAGATCAGAAATAATTTCTAAAGTAAAAAAAGTAGTGATAGAGTCAAAGAAGTACTAAGTGCTTCTAAAGAATTCACTGATAAAAAAAGCAGAATATAAAAAGATGGAACCGCTGAATAAACAACATAGGAAAGAAATAGAATATATGAAACAGATCCAAAATGATACACAGGAAATTAAAACATCATCACAAGCTGGCAAATCCATTTGAGTGAAAGTAAAAATAGACTTTCTGACCTTAAAGACAGCATTGCAGCTAGTGAAAAAGTAAACAAAGATCTCTTAAAAACAACTAGGATGGCCGGGCATGGTGGCGCATGCCTGTAATCCCAGCACTCGGGAGGCTGAGGCAGGAGGATTGTTGTGAGTTCGAGACCAACCTGAGCTACAAAGTGAGCTTAAGGTCAGCCTGAACTGCATAGTGAGACCCTATCTCAAAAAGACACACACACACACAAAAAAAAAAAAAAACCCAAAAAACTAGGATGTAGGAAAAAAAAATTAACACCTGCAAGACGATGAAAAAATGAACAATGTGAGACTAATAGGCATCAATGAGAAGGAAGGAGTCAATACAAATGATATAAAAAAATATGGGCAGAAGTAATAGCAGAAAACTTCCCAAATATGGGGCAAGAATCTGACATTCAGGAAATTGAAGCATATAGAACTCCAAATAACATCAACCCAATAAAAACCGCTCTCAGACATATAATAATCAAGATCCCAGAAATTCAGCACAGGAACAGTATACTAAAGGCCACTAAAGAAAAGAAACAGATCATATTTAAAGGAAAACCCATCAGAATAATGGAAGATTTATCTTCATAAATCATCAAGTCAAGAAGAGCATGAAGCAAAGTACTTCAAGTCTTGCAAGAAAACAAATTCCAACCCATACTAATATATCCTGCAAAACTCTCTTTCAAGTATAATGGAGGAGTAAAATATTTTCATGACAAAGAACAACTAAAGAGTTTCATGATGACAAAGCCAAGCCTACACAGACTACTAAATGATGTTGTTCTAGACAGGGAGAAAAATGATCACAACCCCATGAATGAGAATGGAAAGAACCCACCAAATAGGGCAAACAATTAAACACAAGAGAATAAGAGGTATATAATAGTAGTCTTTCAGTTATTCTTTTCTGTGCAGCAGCAAAATATTTCCATTAACACACTCTACAAATGGACTTCTCTTGCACCCTATGAGTCATGATTCCATATGAATCTACAGGGTGGATTTCAAGAAAATAGCTGTAGCTCAGTCCCACAAGTGACACCTAGCCACCAGTAAGTGTCATGGTCATTATCCATGTCCACAATACACTGGAACTTTGTATGATATCCTGTCCCCAAACTGTCATAAGTAATCGTCATTTATTTGTCATTCCAGCATTTACTTTATGTTTTATTCTTAGTATTTCTTTACTATCATGAGAACCTTTTCTTAGTTCAAATGTTTTGACACATTTACTTTTTAATTAATTAGTATTTAATTTTCTAAATAATGCTCAATCTTAACTCTTGTTCTAAGATTTATACTATATCTTTGAATTACAATTTATCTAAAGGACATCGTATGATATCTTCTTCTAGTATTACAAACTTTAAAGAGTATATTTCTATTTTCTGTTGACTTTATATTACTTCTTCCCTGCCCCTTATGCACACATTCACACACATATACGTGAAAAAAAATACATGTATAACCCGACATAAAATTGGTACTGTTTCATAGAAATCTTCAGTGACCTTTTAAGTAAGGGTTCATCTAATATATTTTTATATAGTCCTGCATAACTGTCACTTTAAGAGCTCTTTATTGTTCACCCAGGAGCATACTGTAACTTCTCTTGCCTTTTGAATTATGCTCTGTTATTTCCTATATGCTATGTCTGGAGGTATTAAAATATTTCAAATTTGGAAAAAAAAGCCTTCTCTGCAAAAATAAAATGTCAAGGGCTGGCCAAATAGCTCAGCAGATTAAAGTGCCCGCAAGCAGGCACAGGGACTGGGGGTTCAATCCCCATGCTTGTGGTGCTGGCCCCACCCCCAAGGCACACTGAGATGACAATTGTGATTGGGTGTGGTGGTGCACGCGTGTAATCCCAGCTCTTGGGAGGCTGTAAACAGGACTCACTATGAGTCCGATCTAGCAATGAGACCCTGAACACCCCGTAGACCCTTCCCTAAAATACAAAAAATAAATAAAATAAAATGTCTAAAGAATGAGAACCAAAAACACAAGGTGGGAGTAGGTATTTACAAAAGACACCGCTTGTAAACAACTGTTGCCTAAAATAGTACACAAAATAGGGAATCTATCAACCTAATTAAAATATGGGTCAGGGATGGGGAGATAACTTAGTAGAATAGCGCTTGCCTGGAAAGCACAAGGGCCTGAGTTCAATCCCTGGTTCTGCCAAAAAATTTTAAAAAATAAAATGAAATATGGGCCAAAGATTTTAACAAATAGCTCACAAAGGACCAAGAACGCCAAGTAATTACATGAAAATGTTGACATTAGGGAACTGGAAGTTAAACAATGAAATACAACTACATACATATTAGAATAACTGAACTTCTGAACTCTAATAATACCAAATGTTAGTGAGGGTGTGGAACAATACAAACGCTCATTTATTTCAGGTGGGAATGCACAATAGCAAAGGCACTTTGGAAAAATGTTTATCATTTTCTTACAAAGCACAGTTACCATATGAAATCACCTTCTTTGATGTTTATCCAAGAGAATTGAAATATCATGTCCACAGCAACCCGCGCAGACATATTTATAGCAGTTTTATTCATGATTGCCAAAATTTAAGAACAACCAAGATATCCTCTAGCAAATAAGTGGATAATTAAACATGGCACATCCCAATAATGGAATATTACTCATTGCTTAAAAAAAAAAAAAAGATGCAGTATGCACTATCAACCCATAAAAAGGTATGGAAAAAATTTAAATGCCCACTACTTAGTGAGAGAAGCCAATCAGAACAAACCTCACTCTGTATGGTTTCAAATACACCACTATCTGGAAAAGACAAAATTGTAGTGAAAAGATAAGGATTTCTGTAGGTTTAAGGAAGTGGGGATGAAGAGGTAGTGAAATGACTCTGCATGATGCTAGAACGGCAGGTATATGTTATTACCCACTTGTTCAGATTCACTGAACATAAGCATCAAGACTGATCTTAGTCTAATCTAGTCACTTCAGGTGCCAGGGTAGAATCACAAAAGGCACATCGTTGTGCTGCAGGATGCGGATTGTGTGTGGGGTGGGGGGTGGGGGAGTGGGAACGAAGCTATATGGAAAGTCTCCATGCTCTTTGATTAAGTTTTCTGTGGACTTCTCTAAGAACTTGTGAAATGACTTGGTGACCTTGGGCAAATATGCTACTCTTCCAGATCTCAGTCATCGCACTGATAAAATAAGCATCAAGCTATGCACCGTTGTGCATGCCTATAATTCTGGAACTCATGAATCTTACTGAGAAAATGAGCCTTGGGCTAGGCATGGTGGTACATACCTGTAATCCCTGGCAGGAGGATCGCAAGTTGGCACCCAGTGCATTTTGAAACAGTAAGACTTTATCTCAATATTTTTTAAAAAATGTAAGCAAATAAATAAATACAAGGGAGCTCAGGATGAAGCTCAGGTAGTAAAGGTACTGAGTTCAAAGCCAACACTGGAAAACATTGTGTTTGAATCAAATAATAGCATGGACCAGAGAAGTTATAGAAAAAGGAATCAAGTCAAAATGACAGGTACAGCTACTATTGGGAATTACATAACTGAAAGAAACTAGGAAGCTTGCCTCACTACCCTGAAAAATTTTAGGCGCAGAGTACTGAAGTAGGTATCCTTTCGAATTCTGTTATCAAAGTTTATAAGAATGTTCTTAGCCCTGAATTTTTCCTCATCCCGTTCCTTGGCAAATCCTATGACTCACCCATTGTTGTGTGAGGGCGAGACCACAGGCATTCTCCCAGTACTTGCTGAAGTTGTAACATCGCACTTGTGACACTGAACCTAGTCATTCACGCACCCCAAGCACTTAATAAACAGATGACTGGGCTGCGCCTCTTTTATGCATTTACACCCCTACTACTAGTTTGTGAGTTTTTGAAGACTATGGATCTGAAACGTTATAATGTGTCTATCTCTAGGGTAGTATTTGAAGCAAAAGCACCCAAGAACTATTTCTTGAATAGTCAGAATATTCTTATAGAGGAAACTGGTAAAGATGACTGCCTTTGAAGGAAGAAATGGAGGATTGATGGATTTTGTTCATGAATTACCTTTAGAACGAAACAGTATATTGCATACACACAGAATTTTCACTCGTGCATGTTGCATGTATTTTCTGTAAATATCAATTATACAACAGCTCTCCTATATCCACATTTCACTTTCTGTACATTATTTACTCATGGTTAGTCTGAGAATATTTAATGGAAACCTCCAGAAATAAACCATCTGTAAATATTAAATAATATTTTGGGCTGCATGATGAAATGTTAAGCTAGCCCACTCATGGGGCAAACCACTCCTTTGCTCAGGGTACCCAAGCTGTCAGTGCTACCTGGGCGTCAGTCACCAAGTACAGCAGCCATCCTTGCTGTCACAGGGCCCGTTACAGAACTGCAGAGACTGCTCAACCCTTATTTTACTTTCATTACAATGGGCTAAAGCACAAGAGTAGTGGTACTGGCAACTCCTATGTGCAGTTTTCAGAGATTTCTTCAAGGGGAAAGTGAAAAGTTCTCTACTTAAGAAAAGAAAATAATTCTAGGCTAAGGTTGCTATGATCTGTAATAAATTATTAATCACTTAACAATTGTGCCTACTTTATAAATTAAATGTTATTTATAGGTGTGTATGTATGTGGAAAATAAAATACATAGGATTTGGTATTATTATCTGTGCTTTCTGGAACAAATTGGGGCTTTTGGAACGTATCTCTTATCTATAAGGAGGGAATTGTATACATAATTGATTTTTCACAAACATATTTGCCTGTAGAATGGAGATTTAGCTTTAAATAGCCTTCTAGCTTTGAATTCTTTACAGAGAGAACACACACACATACCACATTTTCCTAAATAGAAAATGTTTATTATTTATGTGCCTATTATGTACTACACGTGGATATATATGCACAATTATATATTTCTTTTCATGAGAAACTCATTTTATGTCTGCATATATTATGTAAGATGTCTTTAATGTCATTTCGTTACAATTTACAGTTTAATTTCTGGAATTTAATAGCATGATATTCTGGGCTATGGTCAAGAAAAAAGAAAGTAAGGAGGAGGAGAAGGATTATTATTTTGAGTAGTTTAAGTAGATGTTCAAAAATTCTCATTATATGCATTTCACTCATGAACACTTACAAGCTCTTTGCAGCAATTGCTTTTACTTTGTACAGAATTTTAGCAAACTCATTATATGGCTTCAAAAACGTGTAGTGGCTTAGGTACAGAAACTCAGATTCTATGTGTTGAAGAGAGGCATTGAAAAGGGGTAGGTTTGCTGAACAATAATAAAAATTTTAAGTTTATTTTAAAAATCTTTTACTTATTAATTTATTTGGTACAGGGTCCCACTACACAACTCAGACTCATAGTGATCCTCCTGTTTCAGCCTCCCCAGTGCTGGAATTATAGGTGTGCAACACCATGCCCGAACTCAGTGCCCAGCATGGCGCACCCAGGGCCGGGCTGGCAAGGCTTATGGTACTGGTAATTGAATCTGGGTCCTTGTGCTTGCCAGGCAGGCACTTAGACCACTGAAGTATTGCCCTTACCCCCCAAATTTTAAATTTAAAATTACTTGAAAAATCTGAAAAAATTGACTGCATTTAGTACCGTGGCCAAATATCTGGAAACCTCCCAATATTTTGTTCAGAATTTCTATGATCTTTATAGTGCTGAGATTATGATTAGATTATGTACATATTTCCCCATATTTTAAGCAAGACATTCAAAAATAGTTCATTTAGATAGAATTTAATAAAAACAATTAAAACCAATAAGAGAAAGAGAAAAAAGCAATGTGAGTTACTTTCTAATGTTTCCAACTCACATATTTTACTTTAATTTCTTCACTTCCTCTCCTCCTCTACCCTCTTCTTCCTTACGCCTTCATTCTGTCCTCTTCTGTCTCCCACCTCTTCCCCATCACACATGCAGTTGATTCATTTATAACTCTTATTTGGTTTCTTGACTTTTTTCAGACTAACTTTGCTAGCAAGGATGGACTTACTTCTTAAGAAAACACAGATAAGTTTTTGGAACCTGAAAATAAGATTTTAGTACTTGAAAATAATCTACCATTTTCATTTTATATATTTAAAAAGCATTGGTATATATTCATTATTCATGTAAGTCCAGTCAACTCTCAATTATCTCTGGTAATAGAGAGTAAGGATAGAATGAACAGGTGAAATCTATTTCAGTCCCAAAACACAACTTTCAATCTCCCTTCCATAGCTCTTTACAAGACACAGTACCTCCTTTCCTCTCCTATGTAGGCTCATTTCAATTGTGGAATGACCTTAAGAAAAACAACCCAAGAGAGAAAAAGAAGTAAAGCATGCAGATGATCTTAAATCCTCTTCCAAAATTAAGATGACAAATGAAATCTTTAACTCTAATAAAAGAAAACCCACTGGCATGGTTTTTCTATATAAAAGAAAAGGGAAATTGACACTTCTATATACAAGAGTTGATTGTCCTTTATTAAACTGTGCCAACTCTTTTACAAATTGTTTTGTTATTTATAAATCCAGTTCCTTGTAAGAATAAACATGTATTAACCTTCAGAATGGGTTTCAGTTAGATTTCTAAAGGTGAATGTCTTTGTATATCTTATAATCTGCAGAAGAAGAGGCCAAATAAGTCTTTGTTTAATAACATGATTCAATGTAGAATTTACAAAGTCTTACAAGTATGTCATCTAGACTGTTAGCATAGAACAGGCTTCCTCGCTTTCTTTAACTAGCAATAATATTGACCTTTTTACTAAGTGTGAACAGCATTTATTTAAGGAGGAATCAATATGGAGCTGAAACTCCAAGGTCTTAACAGCTAATCCTGAAGAACATCACTCACTCGAGATTCTGGAGTAGACATTAGCATAAATGCAAAAATGAGAAGATCTTGTAAACAAATAGGCACCAATTTGTATATAGTTTTAATATTTGGCATTTTTTTAACTAAAGAAATTGGGAAGCAGAACTTCCAGATTGCTTTCATTTTTCCCTAGAAAAATTGCTTTAAATAAAGACTAGAATAAAATCCTCTTGGATGCATAAAAAGCACACTACAATTTAACACCTATTGTGCTGAAGGATGTCAATAGTCATTGATTACTTTCTCTGTGAAGACCAATGAAATTCTATAAACTAGCATTAACTTTGATGATACAAAGGGTCAGAATATTTTTAAACATTATCGGTGTTGCTGGTTTTTTTCCTCCCCTCATCTGAAGAGCTTAGTTGGATGAGTTTTGTGTACAATAATACACCGGATCTGTGTTCCCTATCAGATGGAGGAAGGCAGAGGCAGTGGATATGGCACCAAGGGAAAGCAAGGCAGCTCACCTGGGTGGAGAAGTTAAATTCCATCTGTGACAATGTCAATTGCAAAGTCAAATATTTAGAATGAGAAAAATGTAATTTTTAAAATTTGTAAAAATGAAACAAAATAGGTATGGTGTTATATATGATGGGTGGAGTTTTTCTAGCTTTATAATCAGAACTTTGAGAAAATGTGTTAGTGGTCTGGCTGGAGTTTTTACACCCTGGGAAACAAGGTGAATTATATCTTTTTATAACAGATCATTCACTGATTTTTCCTCTGTTGCTTTACCTTTTTGAGTCTGTATGTTACAGCAGAGAGAATGTGGATCTTCTGGCCTTCTTTGAGTTATTCCAAGACACCTCCTACAAATGTCTTCTTGAGACAGAGGAAATGGCTTTAGGGGATAGTAAAATCCCAAAGGTAGGCCAGACAGTAAAGAACAAAGAGAACTCCCCCTCATCAACCCCCACCTGTACACAGAGGCATGTCTATTTAGGAGTCAACATTGGTCTCAAAATGTATTATCTTCACACTGCATATGCACCCATAAACACTTTCTCTTATTCTTGAATGTGAAATGTCTTATTCAATTGAATAAAAAGGACACCTCTTTAAAAAGGTGTCCTGTGTTTGGCTTTCAAGAATCTGGCCATTCTAGACAAAAAGGCACCAGAGGAGTTCTTATGATTTATCATGTCTGTGATCCATGAATTAAAAGTCCTCAGTGAGTGAGACCATTACGGTTTATTGCTTCTAAGAGCCAAGTACTACAGAGTGTCCGAAGAGAGTCTGGCATTAGTTCTTGAACACTACAAGTCTCTAAATGCTGATTTACCTGTCAGACTAAATTGTCTCTGAAAGGATGGTAATTAAAAAAAAAAAAAAGAAAGAGGGAAAATTTGTAAGTATAAAATGGGAATTATTTTATTCCAGAAGCTTTAATAGAAATCCACATAATTTTGAGGGGAAATTATGAGCAAATTGTATATAATCATTTATTTTCCATTATCAGTTGACATGCTTTACTGTAGGTTTAGTAAAATTGAGAATGCCTACGAAATTATATGGAAGCACTCAGTATGCTAACAGTATCACTTTCACTTGTTAGTTGGTTAAACAGCCTTGAAATTATAGATTTTCACAAAATCTTGGTCTAAACATTACCTCCTCTAAATAAATGATGATAGTTTTAGACTTGCTATCATGTGGATCATCTATATGTTCCCTGGATTCAGCCCCATCTCTTCAGGCAAGCCGAAGTCTCAATTATGGCAAATTTTAGTTGTCTATTCAAGTTTTTTCAGATCTTTAGGAAATTCCTTTATTTCAGTTTGAAAGCACGTCAGTCAGCATGCAAACGTCGCATATGGGAAGATTTTTCTTATGATTACCATCAATCCCCTTGTCAAAACTGAAAACCTCATTCCTTAATTCTGGATTACACTTTCCAGATCCTAAAAGAGTGGCTCAAGTATCTGTTTTCCTGAGCAAAGTTCAGCACACGTTTCCTATAAAGAGCCAGATGGTAAGTATTTTTTTGGTGTTGCAGGTCATAGGTCTCTGTTGCAACCCTTTAATTCCTCTGGAGTTGTTGAAAGCAGTAATAGACCAAATATTGATGAGTGAACATGGCTGTGACCCAATACAATTTATTCATGGACAGTGAAATTGAATGTTGTATAATTTTTTGTCATGAAATATTCTTTCCCCACTTCAACCACTTTGATGTAAAATCCATTCTAACACCACAGGCTGTAAAAACAATCAAGTGCTAGGCTGGATTTGGCTTATTGGCCATCTTTTGCCTACTTCTCTTCCAGAAGATGTGATCTCATGGCTTCTCAGTGCCATTGACTTTCTAGGGAAGGAGTCTTTAATTTTAATTCTTTTTTTCTTTTGCAAAACATCAACACATTTTGTAGAGCCCTTTCTTGGGCTGGGAAGGTGGCTCAAGGGTGGAATGCCTGCCTGGCAAGCACAAGGTTCTGAGTTAGATTTCCAGTACACCCCCAACAAAAAGGTGTTCCTACCATAGAGCCCTTTCTGTAAGGATGTCTGAAGACAAGGAAAGAAATGCAGTCAGACTTCACTATGTGTGGTGTGTCCTGACTTTAGTCACACAACCAACGTAGCTGTGAGTTACAGATGTGTATCTGCTCTGGGCCACACTGCTATTAACAGAGCAGTAGTGGAAATCTTGAAGTGGCTTAGTAAAGGAAACAAAGAGAAGTACTTTTTGTTTTGTAAGTAGTTACAATCTCTCTATACATCTGCTTGGTTTTTTTCTTTTATCCTTTTTATACAGCAACTATACTTGGGATTATCATCTTTATAATTATTTCCTTCCATGATTGCACACATCTCTTCTTACATTAGTCTTTAAGTATCAGAGGGAAGAGAATAGGTCTCATTCATTTCTTATTTTCAGGGTTGAGCAAAATGTGTAGTTTAGTGTGGATGCTTAATATATTTTTGTAGATGAGAAAATTAAGTTACTGGGCAAATCAGTTTGTTTGGATTCATTATAAGAAGATGATTTTAGATTTCTCTGCTCTTGCCCTTACACAGAGGTAAGTAGTGTCCCCAGTTGTCTTAGGCTAAGAATTTCCATGAGGAAAAGGAAAAATCTGCCACTGCAGATATTTTAGTCACAGTAATCACTTTCTACAAATTGAAGTACAAATAGAGATAGCTATTAACCAGTGGGTAGAAACAAGATGTAGTTTGCAGAGAGTGTAGGATGGTAGTAGGGTCCTCATATTGGTTGGAACTTTGTTGATGCTATAAACTGAGTTATAAGTGGGCAGAGCCATAAGAAGATTCAAGCTATATGGGGGTTAACATGGCATGAAATGCTATGCTATTTGTTTCACTGGCACTGTATATGAGGCACTTCTCTGTGATAAAGTACATAAAATGTCAAAACAAATTTAAAGTGATTTTTAAGGACCTTGATTTATGCTCCTTGAAAATGCTAAGCATTTTATTGTATTGCACTTACCTATCTAAAAAATGGGTAAAGTAACAACTTAAATATCCTAAGGGCTATGAAACTATTTGGAAATAAGCCCTTTAGTTATGCAATAGCTCTGACTGAAGCTCTTTCTTAAAGTTAAGCATCATAAGGAAAAAAATCTAAGCCTACTCAATAAATCAAGAAACTTCCTATCAGATTTTCTTCAACTCACTCAGAAATGTGATTAGCAAAAAAAAAGTGAAACATGTATTAAGTGCCTGCCATTCTTTTTAAAAAGCTATGAATTTTTGAGCTTCATAGATACACTTATCCTTCACCTGAATAACAAGTTCTGTTGCTCTGAAGGCCCAATGCAAGTTACAGGGCAGCTTTGCAGGTGGCCTTGGGCCAACCTAGTTCTTCTACTTTCTTGCTGGACAGTAGTCCTTGGATTACCCACAGGAAACACATCATAAGACTTCCGTTGGAAGCCTGAACTAGAGATAGTACCAAACCATATATCCATATATATATATATATATATATATACTGTATTAATTACTTTTCTTGTTGCTGTCACAAAAATACCTCTCACCCAAAGTTGAAGGAGAAAGCTCACAGTTTGTAGAGGTTCCATAATGTTGAATTTGTAGGAAGTCAATAATCTGCTGGATCCAACCAGAAAATGTCAGAATTCAATTATGTGTGAGTTTTAAATATCTTTTTATAGTACATTATTATATTATTGGTGGTACATGTCAGAAGGCAGCCATTCATGGAGGTGACAGAAGCCAAAAACACTGAGAGAGAGAGAAGGGACAAGCCTCTTTTTGTTGCTTACACTGTATCTAGGCTACCCACTTTCTGGTGGGTGTAGCACTCGTACCCCTAATCTCATCCTCAAATCATGAACCCATCATGAACACTAGATTCAGGCACCTCTGAAAAACCTGCCCCCTGTGACTGCCTGAGACATTGGAGTTACCTTTAGACACAAACCATAACATACACTATATTGTTTTCTATATGTTCATAATGCCAAGAAACTTTAATTTATAAATTAGGGACAGCAAGAGATTAATAATAATTAACAAACTAAAACAATTATAGCAATGTACTATACAAAGAGGTTTAAAGCTCTTTGTTGAATTTTAAATTTTCTGATTAATAAAATAGGTATTTTCAGAAGTTATTGATCCTGGGTAACTAAAACTAAAAAATATTTTTACAGTCCAGCAAAAAACTCCTGCAATTTTTAAGAACAATTGTAGAACGTGCTTGTAGTGCTTGAAGGAAAAGTGGGGCTTTGTCCCAGCCCCCTTGGAGAGAAGACACCCCTCAGCACAGCGGCCCAGTGAATATGGTCACCATGAGGACTGCAGCGTGGAGTGGGCAGACTGGCCTTCTGGGACCCTTCATCTCTCTTCTAGTTGGATCACCCAAGATGAGACTGTGTCCACTCGAGACAGCTCTCCTGAGCCTGAGAGTTACTGGCTTATGGTGAATCTTAGTTTCTGGATGTGCCTTGCAGCCTATGTGTAAGGAATAAATCTGCTTTATGCAAATTCTGTGGGTGACTGTTCTGTCTCTCCAGACCCAGCCAGGTAGCAGCTGCTAGCAACTCAATGAGTGCATGGTGAACCTTTTCTGCACCACCCTCTTTAAATAAAGCAGATCCCACAGTAGCATGTGTTCTATATAATCACAAACTAATCACAAACTAGATGAAGTAAGCCAAGAGTTTAAGGTGAGCTAAAAAGGCAGCCCCCAAAGCACATTTCAGTAAGACCTTGAGAATACAGTGTATCAGGGTCCATCTTTGTAGCTCTTCCACCTTTCCAGTTTTTATCTTGAGATATTATCTCAGCTTCAGTGTTGCATGAGTCAGAGTGAAGTTCTGACTTGATTACTGCACACAGCATGCAAACTATGGCAGTTTATGAAGCATATACTAATATAATATCACTAATAGCAAATTCTTATATAGCATTTATTATGCAACAAGCTTTAATGTTGCTAAGATGATGTTCGATATTTTGATATTAATCCTAAAGTTCCTTTCTTTTTGGCAGAACAGGGGATTGAACTCAGACCCTTGAGTTTGTCAGGGAAGCACTTATTCTATTGAGCCATCTCCATGGCCCTAACTGGGCATTCTTTGTTTTTTTTTCAGAACTGGGGATTGAACTCAGGACCTTGTGCTTGCCAGGCAAGTGCTTATTCTACTGAGCCATCTACCTGGCCCCTAATTCTAAGGTTCTAAAAGACTTATTTTGCACTTAAATTGTCCTCCTCTTGACTGCACAGTATCAGGGGAAACCTCTAACTGCCCCTAAGCAAAAGACCCATTATAGAAAATTTGACTTTGATGGTCAAGGTGGCTTTTCCAAATGTAGTAGTCTGACTGGAATTTCTCTTTTGGGAAAGTTCTTTAAAATGAATGTGTGATAGAGGATTTACTATCAACTGGGCATGGTGTCCCCTGTTTGAAATCTCAGCACTGTAGGAGGCTGAGACATTGACAATCTCAAATTCAAATCTAGCTTGGACAACTAACTTAGTGACTTAGTAAATAAAAGAAAAATAGTAAAAAGGAGTCTGGGGTGCAGTTTAATGTGAAGGCCCTGGACTTAATCCTCATTAACACACACACACACACACACACACACACACACACACACACACACACACACACACAAACATTGTCCTGGAAGAATTCTAGCCTTTGCTTTGGAGGTGATCCTTGCTTGTCTAGGGGCCTTGGGCTAGCCAGATAGTAACAGTGGGGTTTTGCACAGGTCATGGGACTGAGTATGCCTTTAGGTAGATGGTGGCCAGCCAGAAAGTCTAATAAAAAGGGAAATGACAATAAACTTCTCTAGTTTCTGTCCTATGCATAACTTTCTTTGCTACCTTTAATCTATATCTGTTCCTTGTAACAAGCCATACCATGACAAAAAAAAAAAAAAAAAAAGTTCTTAGATCTATGAGCCCTTTTTGCTAATTTTTAAAACTGATAGTGGTTGTGGAAATCTTCAAGCTGTACATAGATGTCGAAGTAAGAGTAGACTGTTCACTTTAAACTTCTACTTGCCCAAACACCTTGCAGTGTACCTAGATTCCACCTCTAGTAACAAAACTCGCTAGGGTTACATTTAGCAACCACTCATACCTACGGAACCAGAGAGGTGGTGAAAGATTGGGGATCTGCATTTGCAAGCTTTGCCATGATCTGTCTATACTTGAAAGTGAATGCCACTGTCCTGGGAATCAAAACCTAGTCTCAGAAGAAACGAACTTCATCCACTACTAAAAATATGCCAATGGCCAAGTGTGGTGGTGGCACAGGCCTGTGATTCTAGCACTTGAGAAACTGAGGCAGGATGTCACTCAAGTTTAAGGCTGGTCTGGACTACATATTCAGTTGAAGTCTAGCCTGACATACATAGCAAGAGGCTGTCTTCAAAAAGATTCCAACATCATTATCTGTTAGATTTTCCAGGTAATGTGAGGACTAGAAAATAGCCCAACATGGTGAAGAAAAGTCAAAGGAGATTAATACAATGACACATCAGAAAGGCTGCAGAGCCTTTTTCTGGCTTTTCATATAAAAGGTGGCAGTCACTTTGAAGATCCCAGGACAGGGCAGGGGTGACTCTGCAAGATGTGGTAGTAGAACTCTGAAGAAGACTACAGGCGGCTGAGTCTTGCTCACAGTGCTGATTCAGACCGATGGCACATAGGTTCATTCAGATCTCTAGTGCTAATCCTAAGTCTTCTCTTCCCCTGGACAAATTGTTTTGGTGAATTTAGGCCCAAGTGGGCAGTTACTTTTTGAGAGCTGGTTGAGTGTGTCTCCTCCCAGTCTCATGCTTGGTGACAGCCTATTGGCAGGTCACAGTGGGCTAGGGGATAGCATGCAACACAGAAATTGGCCAACCCCACCCCACTGGTTATTAAATATTTACCAGTAAGTCACTGATAGCACAGAGCTGGGTGCAAACCTCGGTTAGCTTTTAAGGGAGGCACTACACCCTTTGCTGTGGATGGCAAAGCTGTGATTTACATGAACACACTTACACTCCAGAAGAACGCAATCCCTGCAAACAAAAAAGAGCACTTGGTACAATATAAGGCAGTTGTCTGTGTAAATCTGTAAAAGACAGGATATCTTATTTTACAGGTGACTTTAAAAAAACTCTGGGAGGGCCCATTTTAATACGAAGAATCACTTTTGACACAGTCTTCACATAACAGTTATTATAATGGTGTGACCACAAGAGTTTAAAGAGCAACTTTACTGGTCAAGCTTCTGTGCCACATAAGGGAGGTTTCTAAAAGTTGAATAAATGTGATTCCTTTCTTTTTTGTTTATTTGGTACAGGCTCTTGCATGTGGTACTAGGGATTGAACCTGGGACTTGTGCTTGTCAGGCAGGCTTGTATACTGCTGAGCTATCTCCCCAGCCCTGATTCCTTTTTTTCTGGTTTTGATGTCAACAGAGAAAAGGAATTGTTATCAGCAGCATTACAAGTGATGGTGAGCTCTGGACCACACATCTCTGGGAAATGGGCTTTCCCAAGGCGAAGATGTAGGTGGACAATGAACTGGAGGCTCACTGATTGCTATTTCTTCTGAGCCAACACAATTCACTGTGAATGCCAACAGAATGAACTCAGAGCTGGAGATTGCCAGATGAAGAAAAAATTCTTTTTTTTTCTCAACTCTATTAAGATCTTGGAGGTGAAGTAAAGGAACAATTGATTTCAGCCCTTACTTTTTACCAGATTTTAGCATTTGAAACATTTATCTACTGCCTTGGGCAGAATGAAAAGTATGTCTCTGTTGAGTTTCCATTTTAATTCCCTAGAATGAACTCATTAGGCATATTTATATGCCCAGGGAATCTTTAGATGGTGAGCCTACTTCTTAGAAGTATACACATAAATATATGCATTAGTAGCAATTTCATAAAGACCAGTTGAGTATAATTCTGTTTGCCTTATCAAACTTTTTTCTTGGAAGTGAATTACCTTTCAGACTTATAAAAAAAGATTTATTTTGGAAAAATCCCTAAACTAAAACTAAAATAATCATATTTTTTCATAAAGCTAATTTACTTTAGCACTATTTCCTTGTATCAACTTCTTATTATAGTTTTCTGGTCTACAGGATAGCACAGTTGAGAGTGTGGGAACATTTATTGAGCACTTACTGAGTGCCAGAAGCTCTGCTAAGTACTTGCTGTGCCTTATCTCATTTAATCCTCCCACTAACTCTGGGAGATAAGCATAATCCTGATCCCAGTTTATAGATAAGGAGACTAAAGCTTAAAGAGGCTAAGAAACTGGGCTAGGTCAAACAGATTCTGAGAAGCAGAGACAGGCCTAGCCTAGATGGCCTGATACCAAGGCTGTCCTTTCAATTTCTCTCCTATTTGGCCTCATATTCAGGATACCACAGAGTCAGAGACCCCAGAATGAATTCACCATTTACAATAGATTCTGAAACAATTTAAAGCCAATTTAAGGAGTTCCTAGGAAATGACTTTTCTGTATCATTTAAGAAAATGAGATTAAATTTCTAAAAGGAGCATTTTCATTATTGGGCATGTTATTAGACAGGATATCTCAGATACTTAAATAGCAAGCTTTATCTTCTAGTCATTGGTAGTAACTGATCAATTGATGGATTGAACAGTTCTGATACATCAATCAAACCATCCTCACTGAAGCAAAGATTTACTTCATTTCTAAAGATTTTTCTTTGCTGATATTTACTTAACCAGTTGGTTTAAAGTTTATTAAGAGGATACATAAAGAGATAAGGCAAAAACAGGGACAGCTTCAGCAATGTCAGGGCAAATGTCATGGGAGAAGGTTGTTGAGAGTGCTGGGTTCTCTTGTTCCCACTGCCAGGCAATCTGGGCTCTTTTCTCCAGTTCATCCCTTACATTGGCCTATGAATTTCATTGCCTTAATGCTTTTGGTGACTGCTTTTTCTTCTTCCCTCTCTAAATCCCCCTGTCTGTTCTCTAGATCAGATGTCACCAAATTTTTTCCTTTAAAGTGAAGATGGTACATATTTTAGATCTTCATTTTCATATGCTCTGTGTTAGAAGTATTCAGTGCTGCTATAGGCAACATATAAATAGGTGATCATGACTGTTTCAGTAAAGCCCTATTTGCATTTATATCTGAATTTCATGTAAGTTTAACATATCACAAACTTTTCTTGTTTCATATTTTCCAACCAATGAACAATAGAAAAAACTATTTTCAGTGGTTGGAAAGCATCTCTCAAAGTTCATGTGCTGGACACTTAATCTCCAATGTAACCAAGCTGGAAGGAAAAGACTTTGAAGAGGAGAGTAGGTCATGAGTGGTGTGCTCTCCTGAATGGAACAATGTCGTGATAGCCAGAGTGTAAGTACTTTGGGGTAGGTTTCTGATAAGAAGGGGAATCTAGCTTCCTTCTTTCTCATACATGCATATCCTTGACCCTTTGCCTTCTGTTGCATTAACATGCAGTGAGAAGTATAACTGACATTATACTTCCCAGCTTCTAGAACTGTAAGAAATAAATCTCTGTTCTTTATCAATTACCTGGCCCCTGATGGTCTGTTACAGCACCATATAATGGAAAAACATGAAGAACTGGTACTGAAAGTGTTGCTATAACAGATACCTAAATGACAAGGAAAAATCTTTGGACCTCAGTAATGGACAGAAGTTTGAAGAATTTGGAGGAGCAGGTTAGAAAAAGCCCATGGGCAGAGCATTAAAGACTATTTTGGTGAGGCTTCATAAGAAGTTGAGAAGTACAGGGCAAACTGTAATCTTAGAAATTACTTAGGTTATAATCAGAATACTGATATGGATGGTAAAGACCATTTGGATCAGACCTCAGAGGGTAATGAAAAACAAAGAATTGGCAATTGGAGCTAAGACTACCTTAATAATAAAAATAGCAAATTGGCTGAATTGTTTCCTTCCAAGGGCTTTATAGAAGTCAGAATCTAACAATGGTGAAGGAGGATAGAAGTAGAAGAGATATCTAATAGCAAGATGTTCACACTACCCCATAGTTACTTTTAATCACATGTAGTAAGAAGTAAGAGGAGATGAATAACTTAAAGACAATTTATAAATAAGAGAAGAGGCACACATTTGGAATTTGGGATGCTGAGACAGGGGAAGATAATAAATTTGAGCCTGGCCTGGGCACTTAGTGACTTGGCAAGATCCTGTCTCAAAGTATAAATTCATAAAAAGGCTGGGGATAAGTTCAGTGTGAAAGTCGTGATCTTACCTCACCTCTCCCAATTCTTAGTCCCATATGGGGAAGAAAGGAAAAGGGAGAGGGAGAGGGAAAAGGAGAGGGAGAGGAATCATAGGATTTGGCCAATATATTGTTTGATCAAGGGATGGAAGAAAGACCTCAGAAGGTATCTCAAACATATTGAAGACTTTTCCTCACATCATAGGTTCTGAGCAAGGCTGAGGGCAAGATTGTGAGACAGGTCCCTGAAGATCTGAGACAGCTCCTCAGCATTCTCTGCTGGTACTGCCCTTAGTATCTGCTTCCTGCCTTCTGGAGCAGTGCATGTGAGTCACCCCAGTTGTGGTTCAGAGGGCCCCAGGTGTGACTCTGGCTGCTGCCTTGGATACTGTGAGCCATAAGACTCAGCAGACATGCAAAATGTGCCAGCTATTGGTCCACAGTGGCTTCCTTATGGATTTCAAAGGATGTATTGGACAGTTACAAGAGGGTGGATGTAGCTACCACAGAGTCCCTGCTAAGACAAAATCAGTGGAACTGTGGTGCCAGGGCTGCTGGACAGATCCTAGAACTGATGTGCTACAAGCATGAGACTCCAGCTTGCAAGAGATCCAGGCACTTGAATCACCATGAGAGTGTTGGAGTAGCTACAGCACACAAAGCCACAGAGGCTGTCAAAGGCCTTGAAAATCTAACCTGTACCCCAGCATACCCAGAAGGTGGGGCGTGATATCACGCAGGTTATTCTAGAGCTTTAAGATTTGACATTGCCTTCTTTGTTGGATTTTGGCCTGTTTTGAGAACAGTTGTCTCTCCTTTCTTACTCATTTCTCCAATCTAGATGAGAAATGTCTATCCTATAATTGTTTTACATTGTACTTTGGAGGCACATAGCTGTTTTGTTTCATAGGCTCAGCTGGAAAGGAATTAGCCTCAGGATGAATCATGCCCTGGGTCTCACCAATCTCTGAGTTAGATTGAGATTATAGACTTTGAACCTTTCAATTAATGCTAGAGTGAATTAAAATTGGGCCTGTGTGGGGAACTTTTGGAATGGGATGAGTGTATTTTGCATATGAGATAGGCATGAATTTTTGAAACCAGAAGCACACTGCTGTTATAATGTGTTCCCCAAAATTAATGTTGGGAACTTTACCCCAGCACAAGTATGTTGAGAGTTTGGTGTCAAAGGGACCATGTCACAAAGACCTGTCTTTGTGAATAGATTATTGTTATTATTGCTCAGTGGGATCCTAATACAAAGATAAGACCACCCCATTAATCAGGTCCTCAGTATATGATATAACAGGAAGGTCCTCACCAGAAGCAGCCCCTTGATCTTGAACTTTCCAGAACTGTAAGCCAATACATTTGACTCCTTATAAATTACAGAGTTGGGTATTTTGTTACAGCTGCATAAGTCATGCTAAGATACTCTTCTTAATTTGGATTCCATAGAAAGCTAGATGGTATGTGTAGATGTAGACTGAAAGCTGTTAGGCTATTTATCCTTGGTCTAGAAAATTCCTTGATTTATATCCGTATTGTCTAGTTAAGAGGATGTTTAATCAAAGATATTTAATCAAGTTATTATGGTTTGCATCTACATGTCCCCCCAAAACCTCAAGCAATCATAAGTGGAGCTTTTCAGAAGTGGCTGAATCTAGATTGTGTGAGGCTGAAATTAAGTGTGCAATGTTGGGATTAAGGATGTGTGATTACTGAATTAGTTCACTGACTGGTTTGATGTAGTTCTGCGTGTGGATAAGGGGAAGGCCCACCCTCTGGCTAAGTGCTAGCATCCCGAGGGCAGGTGTGTAATTTGGCTAGAATAGAAGGAACAGAATTGCTGCAGTTGCTTGGGCTGCTGCTTCTTTGTTACTTTGCTGCTCTGCTGTCTCCTGTCCACCATGCGCTGCTTCTCCCCTGCACTGTCACTCTGCCTTGGTGGCAACTGATTGTGGGCTGAAACCTTGGCAAATTATGAGCCGAGCCTAATGAACCATTTCTCCCTTAACTTTGGGTGTTGGGTATTTTGTCTCAGCAATGAGAAAAGTAACTACAACACCAGATTAAAAGTTTGGGCTCTTAAATTTGATTGCTTGGTTTTGAATTCTGGTTCTAGCACTTATTAGATTTGTTAACTAAGGTAAATTACTCAAATTTTGAGGGCTTTGTTTGTTTTGTCAAGAAAATGAAGATAAACTTAATGCATTAATCACACAACTATGTAGCAGAACCAGACAAGAGACTAAGGAGCAGCTTGCTGGGCTTGGAGCTTGACACATGTTAACACTGTGTCAAGGTTGGTTATGCTGCTGCTTCTGCTGCTGTTGCTACTGATGACAGTGGGGGTAACATTCAGAGCTTTCACGGCTCGCAGAGGACCTACCTATGCAATGGAGACCCAGGAGAGGAGAGCCCTAGTGTATCGGCTCACTACTATAATACATAGTGTTAGGTACTTAATATATGCATATTGAATACATTTACATATCGTCAGTTATTAACTATGGATTAGATAGCAGAGAGCCATACGTCAAAGCATAGTGACCTATATAATCTCAGCTTATTTCTCTCTCAGAGGGGTTTCTAAGCAGGGTAAGTGCTCAAGGTAGCCTGTTCTGGGCTATATTCATTAATTATCTAATGAAACAAAGAATAAAGAAGAAATGGTTCAGAGAAAGGAGCTTCGGCAGATATATGGGACAAGAACATCACACCAAAGTAAAGAAGTTGTTCGAGGTCCCCTCCGCCCCTCCCACAACCCCCACCCCTAGCCCTCAGATTGCTTTGGCTGTTCTGGTTATTTTCAGATTT
>PVKA01033489.1:0-24343 GCA_004027165.1 Ctenomys sociabilis
AGGCTGAGAAATGACAGTGGTTCTTAATCCAAGTTGTTCACAAATGAGGTTGAACCTGGACCTCATTCCAGACACTCTGAGTTCATTGGTTTGAGGCTGGGCCTAAACATCTATATTCTTTAAAACAGTGCTCTCTTGGTGATTTTCATGCATAACCAAGTTGTGAATCACTGGTCTAGAAGAAAGCAGATAAGGAAAAGAGCAGGGGTGAAGCTTGATGGGTTGGAGGAAGGTCCTACAAGGGAAGAAAGAACAGATAGGGAAGAGAAAGACAGGCACATAAACCCCATGCCTATGGGCACCTTTGCGCCCAAAGATGGCTCCAGGGCCTGGCCGAGGAACCCCTCAGGTGTTGAGTTTGTCTCTTTTGTGCTGTGGAAGCTCACACTACCCCACAGTGAGGACATAACTGTGTCCCCATTGTGGTCCTTGGCACCAAAGCAGTGATAGGTGGAATGACCTGAGGACGAGCTGCTCCCCTTCACCCTGAGGGTCCCCAGGGAGGCTGCTGTGGAAGGTAAACAGCAACAATGGTCTCTTTCAGTGTCCAGACTCCAACCCTTCAGTCCAATTAGCAGACACAGCAAACAGCAATTCAGCTGCCTTCAGCTGCTGTCATAACAAACTCAGAGCTGCCTTAATGGGGAGATTAGGGGAAGAGGAGGGTGTTCACTAGCCCTGGCAGAGCTGGGAGGGAAGGAGGAGATTCCCCTTTTCTCTGACCTCCCTCCTAACTACACGAACACCCACCCATTTTCTTCCCATCTTCCTGCTTCTCATGCTCCTCAAAGGCCCAAGAATGTTTTTAGTTTTGTCCTCACTTCCTTCCCATCATTTAAAGGCTGTAACCTAAAGGCCTGCATGTGAACCAGAAGGCTATGATCCTTGGGTCTCTGAGGTCTTCACAGTACAGGAAAGGAGAGGGGGAAGGTCAGCCTGACCCCCGAATATTGGGATGAGAGGGAAGCAACAGTGGCAATAGAAGCCACCATTCCATCCCCCAACCTTGGCAGAACAGCTCTTTCTTACCAATAAGCCCAGTGGCCATTGTGCTATGTGGATCCAGACTATTCTAACGGACTTCTGTACTTCCCACCCAGGTCCCCAGGAGCCTCTTCTTGACTCTCAAAACGGGATAAAGAGGAAGTTTCTCACCTTTAAATGTAAGATTATGAACATTATGAACATGCCAGAGAGATATCTTTCTACATTTTGAGATTAAGTACACACTATCACCGATAAACAGACTTCCCAAACCAAAGCCTTTGACCTGTCTGTAATCCAGACTTCTTCATGGGCATAAGCACTTATCATGGGGTGAGTTGTACAGAATTATTCATATGCTGAGACTGGGCGTGGTGGCACACACCTGTAACCCTGGCTCTTGGGAGGCTGTAAACAGGCGGATCACTTTGAGTCTGAGCTAGTAGTGAGACCCCGAACACCCCCTTCCCTAAAATACAAAAACAACAAAAAAAAAAACTTCATATACTGCATCTAACAACCTTAAGGGAGCTCCAGGGATATAAGTCAGTAGCTTTTGTGAGGCTCTGGTTTGACCTTCAGCACCACAAAAACAAAAGCATTGATGGTGTCATTCTTGTCCCCATTATATAAATAGGTGAACAAAGATTCAGAGATCATTGGGTGTGGTCCTACACCTTTATAATCCTAGCATTCTGAGAGGCTGAGACATGTGGGTTGCCAATTTAAGCCCAGTGTTGGTAGCTTATAGATTTACTGACTTATAGGCCCTTTCTCAAAATAAAATATTAAAGGGCAGGGGAGATAGCTCATTAGAATAACTCCCTGCCTGTCAAGCACAAAGTCCTGAGTTCAATCCCCTGTACCACAAAATAATAATAAATAAAATCATAATAAAAGATTAAAAGGGCTGATGGGATAGCTCAGTGTGAAGGCTTTGGGTTCAGTCCCAAATACTATATTGTAAAATACATAAACAAATAGATAATACAGAGATGTCTATAACTGTAAATGATGACTCCTAAAAATGGACTTTGGTTCTGTCCATTCGCTCTTTCTATCTCTTCTCTCCCCAAGATTGCTGGTTATGATGGTTATTATCACTCTTTTTTTTTTTTTTTTTTTTTTTTGCGGAACCAAGGATTGAACTCAAGCCCCTGTACTTGCCAGGGAAGCACTTATTATCATTCTTATGATCACAGGACCTGTCCTCAAGACCCTTCAATGCCTAGAGCTGGGGAAAACATGTCCCAGGGTGAGGGTATGAGTAATAATATCAACTTGAGTCAAATATTTAGGAGAAAGTTGGCTTTGACTGCTTGCAATTAATTTAATAGGAGATTATTAGGATGAGGGATTGAGGAGGAAAAAATGGATCAACAAACCAACTTAGAATTTGCTTTCCAGGGCTGGGGAGATGGCTCAGTGGTGTAAGTGCGCTTCCCTGACAAGCGCAAGGGCCTCAGTTCAATCCCTGGTTCCAAAAAAAAAAAAAAAAAAAAAAAAAAAAGTAACAAGAACTAAAAATTTCTGGACACAGGCAGAAGTGTGATGATACAAAAGGTATTTCCTTGGGGCCGGGGAGATGGCTCAGTGGAATAAATGCTTCCCTGGCAAGTGCAAGAGCCTCAGTTCAATTCCTGGTTCTGTAAAACAAAAAAAGGGGGGATTTCCTGGGTTGAGGATATAGCTCAGTAGCACAGTGCTTGCCTAGCAAGTGCATGGTCCTGAGTTAGATTCCCAGCACCAAAAGAGGGGAGGAGGTTTCTAAGGGTAACTGAGCAGGCTCTCTGGAGCCCCTGTTAACCCAGCTTCCCAGTGCTCTGGATGCTCTGTCTCTTGTTGGTTTAACTGGAGGAGAAGAGTACCATGCTTGCAACACTGTGATATCTGTGTTTGACAAGCCCACAGTGTCTGTTTCTATAGTGGATTTATCTGGACATGGCCAGGTACCCTAATCTCCCACCAAACTCCCTAGTCCCGTGGAGCCACACACACCTAACCTCATGCTGGTTCACACATCAATTTCCTATCCACATAAGCAGACACATGTGGCTCACAAACGGCCACCCATCCCTCTCCTGGCAATCCCACCCTTACACCTCCCCACACACCATATGCACACAGAAAGCAGACAGGAGCCCGCACCCCCACATCCTGGCCTCCATCCCTCCTTTCCACAGAGTCACTTGTTTTGTAAGGTATGATCCTTCAACTCCCAGCTTCCCTGAGGCCCGCTGTTATCCTTTGAAGGATCCTGTAGTCAGATGTGCTCCTAGGAGACATTAATAAAATAAACTCATTTTGGTTAAGTCTCATGCGAGTGAACTTCAGAGGATCCCAGACACACATTTCTAACAAGCTACAAGAGGTTAAAAAGAGGGGGAGGGGCTAGGGTTGTAGTCTAGTAGTAGTCTTTGCTTAGCATGCTTAAGGCCTTGGTTTGATCCCCAGCAGCACAACAAGATAAATATAAATAAAATAAATGAGTCAAAGGGCTGGGAATGTAGCTCAATGGTACAGCACTTGCCTAGCAAGCACAAAGCCCTGGGCTCAGTCCCCAGCCCTGGAATGAAAGGAAGAAAGAAAGGAAGAGAGAAAGAAAGAAAGAAAGAAAGAAAGAGAGAGAGAGAGAGAGAGAGAGAGAGAGAGAGAGAGAGAGAGAGAGAGAGAGAGAGAGAGAGAGAGAGAGAGAGAGAGAGAGAGAGAGAGAGAGAGAGAGAGAAAAGCAAGTAAGCAGAAAGCTTGGGGAGAGGGGCATAGTACTGGAGATTGAATCCAGGATCTTATGCATGCTAGGAAAGCATTCTACCACTAGCTACATTCCTAGCCATTTAAAATTTTATTTTAAAGTGGAACATGCCTGTAATCCCAGTACTGGGGAGATGGGGGTTAGTGAGGCAGGAAGATCACCTCGAATTTGAAGCCAGGCTGGGCTACATACCATTCATGGCCAGCCTGAACTACAACCCTGTCTCATCCCTCCTCCAAATTTATTTTGAGGCACTAGGTCCAATCTGGCCTTGAACTTGTGATCCTCCTGCCTCAATCTCTCGGGTAGCTAAAAGGTATTAATCAAGGCCTTTCCTAAAAGGATCCATTCATCTGGCCCTACCTGAATATTTCAGGCAAGAATGTTTAGGTGCAGCCCCAAGCCTGACTTGGAAGCGTGTCTTACTGGCCCACAACCAGTCCTCCCCTCCTTGACTGCCTGCCCTCTTCTTTAGACAGTTTCCTCCCTTACAGAGCAGACTCATCTCCATTCTGTACCTTGGTCTTTCTCCAGCTGCCCACAGGAAAATTCAGTGGCAAAGATTTGGGTTTGAAGTCATTTGCGTGCTTGCTCCTCTGTGAAATGGGGTTCATAACAGCCCCCCTTTTTTTGCAGTACTGGGGATTGAACTCAGGACTCTGAGCTTGCCAGGCAAGTGCTTATTCTACTAAGCTATCTCCCAGGGCCCAATCCCCTCCATGTTGGGGAACTGAAGAAGGGCATGTAGGTATAGGTTGGGTATTATCAGCCCCAGCCTCAAACCTGTTTCCTTTCTCCCTAATCCAGTCTCTATCCCCTTTCCTCCAGGAAACCCAAATTCCAAGCAGATGAAAAGTGCTAATCTCCCTATCCTCCAAATCTCTAAGGGGAGAAACACATATATTTCAGGCTCCCTGAAGTGTTCTTTCTTTCTTTCTTTCTTTCTTTCTTTCTTTCTTTCTTTCTTTCTTTCTTTCTTTCTTCCTTCCTTCCTTCCTTCCTTCCTTTCTTCCTTTCTCTCTTCCTTCCTTTCTCTCTTTCTTTTTTAGTTTGGATTCTCCCATATTTCTCTCATGTAATATATAATTGAATCATTATTGTCCAGCTGTAAAAATAAGATCCTAAGAGGAAATTTAAAATTTACACAGAAAAGTGGAGGCTATACAATGTCATTTTGTCCCATTCTCCTGTCCCCTCAGGACTCCCCACTGCCATGTCTTGGAATACCAGGCAATGGAGGTGGGAAGTGGTGAGAAACACAGACGGTGGGCTATAGCTTTGACCACACTCACTTTTCTTCTGAAAAGCGACTCTAGACTCTCCTTTTCTCAGCTAAACCTAAACATTCTTTTGCTTAAAATATTTAGGTCAGGCCAGATAAATGAATTCTTTTAGGAAAGGCCCTGATTAATCTCACTAATTCTTTGCTTTCTCTGGGCAGCACAGATACTAAACTACAAAGTCCTTTGTGTTCCGGCTCCTTGAGGCCTTGCTCTTGGCTGTGATTTCCAAGGGTGAGGCTGGGGTAACAGGGGAGGGTGCCCAGAAAAACTTCAACTCAACCTCTTTGGTCACTGATAACAAAGCAACACGAGAATTTTTCTTTTTCTTTTCTTTTTTTAAGGCATCATTCTGGTGCTGGGCAAAAGGGCCTCCAGTCACCTTGTCCTGTTGGTTTTGCTGCTTGTTAATTCCTTTGAGGGAAAAAAAAAATCCTTTGTAGGAGAAAACCCTTATTCCCACTCCAGTGGCTCAGGCCCTATTCCCACTGATTTCCTTTTGGAGATTCTCCACACCCGCCCAGGCAAGCCGGCTTGGGGAGAGGGCAAAAATCCAGGCGAGGGTTCTCAGGTGCCTTCCTATAACCTGCCCCACCAGCAATAGCACCGGCCGGCTGGAAGGAAACTGCTCCCCAGCTCTGGCTGGCGAAAAGCCTGGGCTAGGAGTTCCGGGCACGTCCTGCACAGTCCTGCAAAGATTTCCACGGATTGCTCATTGGGTGCAGCTTTCCAAGCTGAGACCTAACTGCCCGTGGAGCAGCGGGCACCGGGGGACCACGGGGCCTGCGGGGAGGCGGGTGTTGTATCTTAGGGCCAGGGGTGGGACGGCGCCGCCTACCTGCAAAGTCTCGAGTGGGCCCGGGTCCTTTCGCGCCCAGACCTCCCTGCCCACTCCCCGTCCCCGCTCCAGCCCTGTGCGCAGTGTATGGGGTTATTTTTACTTTCGGTTATCTAGCTTTATGAAGACTCCACACCACTCATACAGCTAGATAACCAAAGATAACAACCAACCCCGCCTCCTGGCTGCCGCCGCCGCCTCTTCCACGCAGCCTCCCGGCCGCCGCCGCCGCCGCCGCCGCGCAGGCCTCCGCAGCCTCTGGTCGCAGCCCGCGGGGGCTGGGGAGGAGACACGCGTGGAGGGGGCGGAGAGAGATGGAATCTGGACCCCAAGACTCGGACCCGGGGACAGAGGCGCCAGAGACCAAAAAAGGCGCGGAAAGGACGCAGGGCCCTCGGTGTCGAGGTCTGGGATCCCCCCTGACCCAGACTCCAAAAGCCTCCTACACTGCCTTTCCCGCTGCCGCTCGGGATCGGACGCTCGGGATCTAGCGCTGGGAGGAGGGACTTTCTGGCTTTTCGCGCCACCCGGGAAGCCTGCAGCAACCGCGCCAAGGCCTCCGAACTCGCCGGCTTCAGCCTCCTCAGGAGCCCGCGCGTCCGTGGCTGGGTCCGTGGCCGCAAGGGAAGCGCAGCGCTTAGTGCCCCGGCCGGGTCTCCACTCGGGGCCCGAGAGAGAAGAGTGGAGCCAGGCTGCCGACGGAGAAGGGGTGCAGCTCGGGTTGCCCCAGGAGGTGGGAAGCAGGGACGTCCTCGAGCACCAGGAGAGGGAAGCCTGCGGGGCGGAGCACAAGGTGCCCGGAGTCTCCCCAGCAATTCCCCCGCCCGGCAAGGTATCCGAGAAAGCACGCGCGAGTCGGGCGCGCGGAGAGCAGAGTGGGGCCGGTCCGGCAGGGAGCCGAGCCCCAGACCCCGCCGAAGCCCCAAGGAACGAGGAACAGCTTTGTGCTGGGAGGACCAGAAGTGACCCACTGCGGTGAGAACGGCCGGGTCGCGAGCAGAGCTGCCCTAGAGGCTGGCAGGGATGCAGCTCAAGTCCAGAGGGCGCGGAGAAGGCATTGCAAGCTGCACCCTCGGCGCGCGCCCGCCCCGCACCCACGGCAGCTAGGCCACTTACGTGAGAGCCACCCTTGGTGCCGTCCTCCGGGCGGCTGCAGCCGGTGGAGCACCACGGACTTGGGTTCCAAGCACCCGCGCTCCGCAGACTCCAGGACGGAAAAGCTCACCCAGTTTTCTGCTTCCACCGAGCTAGGGCGGCGCAGATTTCACATCCCCAGCTCCCAGCTTGGCCTCCGCAGCCGCTCTGGCCCAGTGCGCTCCGGCTCCGGACTTTTCATTCATCCTTTCGCACTCCCTCCTCAAGTCAGCCTCTCATTGGCTCTACCTAGCCTGACGTCAGTGCCTCATCCCCAGTGAGCCCCGCCCCCTTCCCGGGCCCGGCCTTGACTCACAATTGGGGCTCTCCTCTCAGCTCAAAGGGTGTATGGGAGGTGTGGGCGAGGGGACTACATTTGCGTGCTGATTCTCAGCCTCGCTCCCTCTCCCATCCACAGACCCGCCTGCCATGGCTAATGGGTTGCTGTTTGTGGTTCTGATCTCCAACATCGCTCTTGTACACACACTTTTTTTTTTATTCTGGCTTTAGGTGTATTGCACCGGGATGAGGCCCGAAGGTATAAAAGATCCTCTCAAAAAGAAACAAGAGCCAGGCTTAGGGCCTGGGAGATGGCTCAGTGGAATAAGCGCTTCCCTGGCAAGTGCAAGGGCCTGAGTTCAATCCCCGATTCCACAAAAAAAAAAAGAGAGAGAAAAGAAAAAACAAGAGCCAGGCTTGGTTGCTGCATGCCTGTAATTCCAGCCCTAGGAAGGCTGAGTCAGGAGGATCCCTGTGGGTTCTAGGTCAGCCTAGGGCAAATGATGAGACCTTGACTGAAAAAGAGAGAGACAGAGACTACTTCTCTTCCCTCCTCCCTGTGCAATATTCATTATGCTTATCTAGTTCCCATTCATCCCAAACTGCAACCCAAATCTTTGGGGTGAGCTAGAACATCTCCTGTTGGTTTTCTACTCAAAACTGTGAGGGAAAGATTCTGGAAGTGTGGGACTTCTACTGGGAGACGCTGGAGCCTGAGCTAGGCCAAGACTCCTCGCCATTTGTGAGAAGGGGGCTCTTCCCCTGTACACCCGAAGCCTCAGCTCTAGGCTGGAGAGAAAAGATTGATTTCTAACATGGCTCCCTCTGGCCTTCACTTTCCAAACCTGCCTCCCCATCTGGCTCAGGAGAACATTACTGGTTTACCCTCCCTGAAGGAGAATCGGAGGCTAAATAACCACCCTCAGCCTTGGGTGGCACACAGAAGCCAGCAGCAGATTTCAGGTTCTGGCTGCCCGAAGGAGCTCAGAGAGCAATCCTTGGGCTTCTAGGAGCTGTTGTCCCCACCAGGGAACAGACGCCACCCTTCCCACTCACCCTCCCCTATGTCCCTCCTGAGAAACTAAGGCTTTGGATACCTGGAGCCTGTGGGTCCATTGACACAGGCTGCTCCTGGGACCTTGTATTCTTGAACTCTAGATGGTCCCTCGGGTAGGGTACACTCCAAGGGGTCAATCACTGTTTGATCCTCAGGCCTGCCTAGGTTTTTTTTTTTAATCTGTAGGTGTGCCCAGCCCAGGACAAAGCCAGGCTGCAATGCTATTTAGCTAAGTGAATGGGTAATGGGTTAATCTGGTGCACCTGGGAAAGATGGATGCACTTCTGAATAACCACTGCTGTCAGGGACAGTGGGCACAGTCTGAATCAGGAGAAAGACAAGGGGCCTTGAGGCTCCCTAACAAGATGGTCACAGGGTCTCAGGGTATTCTTAGGTTTGGCACAGCCTTTTCCTCTGCTGGCTTCCACTCGAGGCCCTTACCCAAGAGGATGGTTTTCATACTGCCAATACTTTATACCTGAACACCCTAGAATGAGCACACAAGCCAGTGGAGAAGAGACAGGAGGAGATAGACTACCATGGTCATCCCCTCCCAGGTGCTCTTGCAGTCCAGAGGTTCAGAATACATAGTGGGGAGAGCCCTGTCTTCCCTGCTCAAGACAGAAGGAAGGGGCTGGGGAGATAGCTTGGTAGAATAAGCACTTGCCTGGCAAGTGCAAGTGCCTGAGTTCAATCACTGTTTTGCAGAGAGAGAGCGAGAGAGAGAGAGAGAGAGAGAGAGAGAGAGAGAGAGAGAGAGAGAGAGAGAAAGAGAGAGAGAGCCCTCCCCAAACACTCACAGATAGGCTTGCCTGCTTGTATGCTGCAAATAGAGTCCCTGAATGCATCGCTATCTACCTTGGAGAAACACAGGAATCCCAAGCTTTTCTCTCCAGACAGCCCCCTCGAAGATTCTCAGCAAACCATCTAGCCCCTGCCGCCACTGGATCTTTCAGCATTGGAAATTGGGACTGCATTTGTCTAAACACACCAGCAACTCTCCCCACAGGTATCTTGCCCTTTGCCCTCCCTAAAACACTGCAAGCAAAAAATAGTAATAATAATAATTAAAAAAAAAAAAAAAAACACTGCAAGCAAACCTTTTCTTCTCTCCCGCACCAAGAGGTCAACCTTTCGCCATTGCGGTACTGTACTGCCGTACTTTTGTTGAGAGGAAAGAAAACCCAAAGGTTTTTTTTTTTTTTCCCCCTAGTAGACTTCACCAAATTCAGACAGCATTCCTCAAAAACTAATGCCAAAAGAGAAATGGGTATATTTAGCTATCTTCTGAAAATACATATATTCAAATTCCTCCAAGCATTAGATAAAGAACAAGAACTCTCTACCTCTTGCTGGGGGTCTGAGTTCTAAGAGGTATTCAATCTGGGTAGAAGTCCAGAATATAGAGAGACCACACCCCCACACACACAAAGGAAAGAAGAGTCCAAACTGTCCTGGCACTGTCCATACAGAATCTCCACTCTGTCCAGATTCCCGGAAAAGTGCATTTCTGTTTGGTTTAGGCTGGGTTTGCTAGACAACCTAATTTGCCATTACTCCTGTTCAGGGATATCTGTCTTGATTCCAATGGAGACAGGGACAGAATCTAGAAAAGATCTGGAGAATTTGGCACTTGCGTGGGACTTAGAATTGCTTCATATACCAATCCACATTGTTCCCTTCTCAAACAAGAAGGCAGCCTCTTGAGGGCAGGGACAATTTCTGACATATTCTTTGTCCAGGAGGAAACAAAGTAGGCAAACTTCAGGCAGAATATATAAAGCACATACTGCAGGGTGAGGGGTGATAAGTTAGCAAAGGTCTGTGCGTCCCTGTGTGTCTACACTCTTGGTTTGCTACCCCGTGGTCCTCAGCGTTAAGGTGAGGAGCCAGGTAAGGGTCAATGCTGTCTTCAGTGGGATTTGGAGGTAGGCAAAGGAGAGAGCATGGGGCATTGTGTGTGCTGGGTTAGTTTCATGACCATCTCACAGTTCCTTTGAGCAGAGAAGCCTTTATGACTGGGTATGGCACTCTTACTGGATGAGAACAGCCGGAACAAAGTGGGTGCCTTTGGTGTCGCCCACCAGCCTCTATTTCTCTAGGAAGGCCTAAGCTGGAGCAAGTGGCACCGCTCCCTAGGATTCTCACGGGGGGGGGGGTGGTAGTCTGTGGACCCCAAACTGAGTTCTTCCAGGGAAATTCTGGGGGACTCAGGGAAGAGCACCCTGAATCCCTGTGCTAATGTGAGTGTGTATCTCTCTCAGCCCAGGAGCCTGCAGTCTTTTCAGGGCCCTCTGCACCCCTTGAGCTTCCCACTTATTGTCTGTGTGCCTGAAGTGGCCCATGTAGAGAAAAACATGGTCAGAATTGTGCACCCTGCATGCAGCTTTTGGGTGAATCTTTATAATTTAGGTCCCAAAACACATCTTTGCAGTAAACCATTCTCTTGAAATTTCAGATAATTCAATAAAAATGTTTTTTTCTTTGTTTCAATTACCAGGTTAATTTGCCTTGAAGATAAGATGAAAGCTGCATTTGAGAGAGACTAGCTGCAGATATTTATTTCCGTCTTATGAATGCATCATTACTATGAACATTATCATACACTATTTATTTTTGCTATAGAATGTTTGCATTGTCTATGGGATTGTGACAAATAAGAGTGGGAATTGGCAGTAAAAATAAGGTGAGGCTGTGTGAAATAAATAAATAAATATATATATATATATATATATATATATATATATATATATATGGTGAGGCTGTGTGAAATATATATATATATATATATATATATATATATATATATATATATATATATATGCAGATGAGGTTAGCTGTCCTGGGATTATCACCCTTTTCCCTTCAAGAGTGTTTTCCTCTGGTGGTGTGGCCGGCCTCCGGCCTGTCTAAACACCATCTCCCTGGTGTGTTCTGTGCTCCCAATTCTGTTCTTGAGCTTCACACTGCTCACTTGCACTAGGGCCCCTAGGATACTTGGGGAGGTGAGAACAAGGTGTCAGAGATGGGAGCGGGCTGCTAGTTCTTCCAGATTGGACCCTTCTTCCAAGACCCCTGACCAGTGGCAAAGACCTCCTTAAGGGATATGAACATGATTGTGCAAGGGGGCCAAACTTAATCAACTCAGACAAATACAAGGGCAAATTCATGTGCATCTAGTAGTACCACCTCCTGACACAGATATGATGCATGCCCTGGTGCCCTGGCATAGATGCCCAGGACTTATGGACCCATTCCTCTCACCCATCATTCCATGCACAATAGCTGTAGAGTTGTGCTCTCCTCTCCAGCCAGCCACCTTCCCCCAGCGTTCACTGCCTCCCCCTTTCCTCTGGAGTCTTGCAGGAGAAGAGGAGAGTTCCTAGAGTTCCATACCTTTCCTCTCTGTCACAACTGATGATACTGGGAGGCCTTTCTTTCCCAAGCTACCTTGTTCTGTTCTCATTATCACCAACTATATAGTTCTCATTGCAGAGTAGATAAAAATCAATGGTGGGAGTGGATAGAGAGGTGGAAAGGACAGGAAAAAAAAGCACAGGTGATAAGGCCAGCCCCCCTTTTCCTCCCCCACGATCCCAAACAATAAGGAAAAAAATAAATACCCCAACAGCCAAAGGTGGCCACACCAGAAACAAATGAGGCTGCTTCTTCTCAGCTCCACAGCTCCTGTAAGGAGGAGAATGCAAAAGTTAGACTCCTTGAGGGGCTCTGACTTTCCCCCCAACACCTCCCGGCCTCCTGTGATTCCCCAGTGCTGCACTGCGAGACCTAGGCATCTGGCTTTCCTTCTCCTTTGCCAGGGCTTCAGGCCACCCCTGCAGACTGAAAAAGAAACACCTAAAGGCAAGGCTGTTCAGAGCCCCCTGTTGCTCCATCTTATCTGGGTGATTCTAGTCCTCCCTTGTCCTTAAACCTCCTGCACTACCCCCAAAACCTTCAGACCAAGGGGTTTTAAGCCAAGCCCATGGTGGAAATGTCTTCAACTGAGAAGCTAATTCCTGCCCAGTAGACATTGCTTCCTCCCAGATTGCTCTTAGTCTACCAGAGAGTATGCTTTGGATAGAATGAAGCCCAGGTGAGGATGGATTTTTGTCTGTCTAGATCTAATGACATTGTTAATTGTAAAGTGCTGTGCACACTGCAAATAGTCTCTACTGTGTTATCTCTCTAGTTTTCCCCAGCCCTCCCTGTTATTACCTGTCTACCTATCACCTATCCATGTGTATCTCTCAGGATCTGTAAACACATCAATTTTCCCCTCTTTTTTTCACAAACATAAAAGGTGTGAATACAAACCAGTTATTTATTATTATTTCAACATTGGGCACAGAGCTCAGTCCATTTTCTGTCTTTTTTTTTTTTTTTTTTTTTTTTTTTTTTTTTTTTTTTTTTTTTTTTTTTTTTTTTTTTTTTTTTGTCTTATTGAGACAGGGTCTCCCTGTGCAGTTCAGGCTGGCCTTAAGCTCACTTTGTAGCTCAGGCTGGTCTCGAACTCACAACAATCCTCCTGCCTCAGCCTCCCAAGTGCTGGGATTACAGGCCTGCGCCACCACACCAGGCTTCCAGTACTTTACTTTCAAGTGAAATTAGGGTTTGGGGGACTGACATGTAGCAAAGGTAACTCTGAAAATACCAGGCTGGGTGTGTTTATGTGTATGTGTTTGTGTGTGTGTGCATGCATGTTGGTTGAGGTAAGCAGATGGATTCTTTAACCTGAAGCTCAATTCCACAACTATTTTTTTTTAAGTCAAGAAAGTAGGCTCATAAGTACAAGGAAAATAAGAAAAGGGGTGTGTTTGGGGGAGCAGGAATAAGTTTTCCACCCAAGCCTGATTTCAAGGCGGGATGCTCTGAATATCTCCCAACTTTTCACACCCACAAATACTTGAACCCAGCCTGGGCTCTGCTAACTCCTCCAGCTCCCAAAGGGATGCCTCCACCGGAAACTACTGGGTTTGCTTCATATCAAGGAGGGACCCCTATCCCATCCCAATTCGCCAATGAGCCAGAGAACAGGCACAAGGACATCAGGAGCCTCTGCTTCCTTCTTCCACCCAAATCAGTGGGTGCGCTTGGGCTGCAGAGCAGCTACACCTCTCCTCACTGACCTCTGCTCCCCACCATCCCACCACTCACATCGGGCATATATGATGCCCTGGAGGCTCAGTGGTGAAGGGCACAGCCCTGCATGCACGGAACATGTATGTGCACACATATGACAGCTGGCAGCCTTACCCTCTCCCAGCACTCTGGCCTCGGGGGCACCAGGAGTGGTGGGCTCTGTTCTGACCTCCACTCCCTGACAATGCTCCCAGGGACCCAGAACTGAAAGCACAGTGCAGTGAAGAGCTCTGGGCAGGAGGGTGCCTCCCTCTTCCACCCACTGACCCTTCTTAAAACAACACCCAAAAGACAAAACATCTCCATTTGAAGAATAGGGAAGGAGCTGAGATAGGGCTCTTCCTTCTGCGCCCCAGCATCTGAAATCACAACCCCTGGCTTAGCTTTCAGATCCCCTCTGCCTCCTTCCCACCTGCCAGGCCCCAGGAGAAGGAATGGGGAGAAGGGGAATGAAATGAATCTAAATCTCCAGAACATCTTGGATCCCTCCCTCACCCCACCGCAAGTGTTTGCTTTCTACCTTCCTGGAAATGTGGATCTCTCAGACTTTTTCTTCCCCTAAAATCTGATGAGTCTGGAGCAGAAAAGACAAGAGCCAGAGAGAAGCAGGAAGATCAGATGCCCAAATCCAAGAAGCATTATTCTCTTCCCTTCCACCTCCACTACAACCTTCCTTCCTGTCTCTGCTCTGGTGCAAGCATTAAGATGTTGGCCATGTCTGGTGGAGAGAAGGGAGGGGCAGATTAATAGGATCAGTAGCACCACGACCCTGAAGCTCCCCCCTCCAATCCCATTGACAAACTTAGTGAGCTGTCTGGGCTGGCAGGGGCCGGGGAAGGAGGGGGCCCCAGAGGCGCTCTGGGTGGCTAGGCAGGGCCACCGTTCATCGGTATACACCCAGGCAGCAAGAGGTGAAGCCCCACCGTAGCCAACTCCTCCTTCCTACTCAGACCTCACCCTTCTTGTAGTCCCCCCCTAAACCTTTTATCGGCCTTTTCTTTCTGTGATTATTGCACCAGCCTCCATTAGCCAGTAGCAAAGTGGGAGGGTTATGGTGCTCTGACTCATTTTAGGGGATCCCTTCCCACCCGTAGCTCAAATGTCTGAGGGAGCCAGGGTCCTCTGTGGACCCCAGCGGCCACTTACCAGGATCCTGTGGAGCGGCGAGGCGGCATGGTGGCCCCTGCGGCCGGACTGCCCGTCTCCCCCTAGCTCCTAGCCTCTTGTGGAGTGGAGGCTGCAGCTCCGGTGACGTAGCATCTGTCTATCCATTCAGGAATTTCATTTGCTTCTCTCTTTCTTTCTCTTGCTGCTTTCCCTGGAAAGGCAGCAAAAAGGGGGTGCTGCCCCTGCCTGGAGACATCAGCACCACCAAAATCACGGCCCACTCTGATGAAGCCCTCCCCCCTCACGCCTGTGTGGGAAGGGGTTTTGTCATCTGTACCCCGTTTCCCCACCTCCTCTGATGCCTTTGCTAACCTAAGGCTGGAAGAAGGGGTTAAGGGCTGCTATTGTTCTTCCAGGCCACCCTTGTCCCCAAAGGAAAAGAGAGAAAGGGTGTGTCAGAAATATCCTCGGCCTCAGGCTCTTTTGAGTTTTAATTCACTTTTAAAACTTGAGAGAGTGATTAAATGTGGTGCGTGAGAAGGCTGGGGAGGGAAATTGATGGGAGAGAGAGGTCGCAGAAGGAGGACACGCTCTGCCTCCTGAAGGCTTGGGGTGCTCCTCCCTCCAGCTCCCTAACCTAGTCCGTCGAACTCCAGGAAAATCCCGATCTTAGCGGTGAAGGAGAAAGTGACAACTGGAAGGTGAAGGCCGAGAGTGGAGGGGGGTGGCCAGCTCTTGGAAGTCTAGACAGAAGAGGCGGGGTGGGGCCACAGACTCAAAGTGGGAGATAAATCATCCTATTCTTAGAGGAGGGAGCTTGATTGGGGGGTCGGTTTCCAGGGCTGGGGTCCCGATATTTGGTGGAAGCTGGGGCCCAGAATGGTACAATGGTCCGGTCTCTTTTCTCTCTTTCACCCCACCCTCGGCCCCTCCCTTTCTCTCCCTCCCACTCTTCCAGGCCTGCATGGGAACTCGGTCTGAGCTCGACGTGACAGACAGCAGGCCTGCATGCTAATGAAGTTTGTCTCAAGTTCATTGTCAAAGCCCCCCCTTCCCCATGACCCCCTCCTCTTTGCTCTCATACACAAATCTCCCTCCAACTTTTGTCCCACAGACCTGGAGGCCACTTGAGTCTCTGCCGGCTCCCCTCTCTCACCCTCCCCCACGGCTTTTGTCTCCCCTCTCCTCACTACCTTCCCCCCAGGATGGGGGCTCCTCTCTCTGGTGCCTTCCCAGCCACCTTCTGGCCCAGCCTCCCTAGCTCCCAAGGAGGGATTCCAATGGCTGAGGTCAGAGTCTACAGACCTGGCCCTTCTTTCCCTATCTCAAAGTAGAGAGACTCTAGAGGGGTGAGAAGGAGCAATAGACTCCCCCGCTCCAAGTTCCCAGCCCCCCAACTCTCAACCCCCTCTCCTGACCCAGTCTCCCCATTCCAGCCCAGCTTCCCCCTCCCCCATTCCTCCCATTATGATTATTTTGCTCTCCCCTTGATTACATCTGCTTCAGTAGCTCAGAAATAAAGATCCTTTGAGACTAATTTTGCACCCCCCCCAGCTCCCCACCTCTCCCTCCCCCTTCCCTCTAGACCAGGGCTCCCGTTAGCTCCTTTCTCACCGGCTGGAAGACATTGAGTTCCTTGTCTAGGGAGCTGGGGGGTTGATGGGAGGGGTGCCAGGGGAATGGGGGGGTCTCTCCAACTCTGGGACGTGTCCAGCAATCCAAACCTGTCCTTCTTTTGTTCCTACAAATCTCTTCATACTGTCACTACCCTCTGGAGTCTGCCTTTCTCCCAGTAACCAGGGGATAGGGGAGGAAGGGGAGGAGGACCCTGAACTCACCCCACCCCTCAATGCCAGGGAAAGGAGGGAGAGGGGAGAAAGGGGGCGAAAATTTACATTCCCCCCTCATTAGCCGGAAAGGAAGCACGAGGGGATAATTATAATTAAAAGCAGACAGCTGTGGATTGCATCTTTTATGTTCCTCTAAACCTCCTCCCCACTTTTGCCACCATCACCAGCGCCCAAAAATCCGCACACCCTCTGCGCATTTTGCCTCTGGTCTCGCTCAGTCGCTCAGGCAGGGGCAGATTCGGGCAAGGCAATTCCACTTCCTCTCCTTACGCTAGCACTCTCTGAAACATCTCAAGAGGCCGAGCTGGACGCTTTCTCATCCCAACTTGTACTCCAAAGGGAGGGTCGTCCACCTTAGGGAGGTAGGAGCATTCAGGTGCTAATAGCGAAGTCAATGATTTGGGGGAAATCTTTGATCTTCCTAAAAATAGCCATAATATTTATAATGAAATTAATGCTAAGAATTAAATATAACCTGGCATGGTTTCTCATTCCTTCTCCCTCGGCATTGCCTCAAAACACAGGAGGGGCAGCTGAAAGGCGGAAGAGCTGGGCTCCATGCATGACAACAAAGAACAGTTCAGAGATTCGAGGACACATAAATGAACACATATACATATATATTCGTAATGATTTTGGGGGTGGTGTTGCTAGGCCTCTCTTCGCTATCCTATGTATTTATAGAACTTGATCACAGGCCAGAACAGCAGGGTAATTATAGCATTATTAGCATATATGCAAATCAGGTAACCTATATACGCTGAATGGAGGCAGATGATTATTTATTTCTCTCCCCCTTCTCCTTTCCTGGTATCAGCTCTGGCTCCTCCGAGCTGCACACCAGCAATTATCTGACATTAATAAGAGGGGGTTGTAGCCCTGGAGGAGGGGGCTGTGTAGGACAGGAAAAAAAAAACCTACGGGCGGTGGGTTTTATCTCATTTTACTCAATGTTATTCTGGGAAGAGTGGGGAGGGACTCAGTGTGAAGCCTTTGAATTAACAAAGGGGGAGGGGGTGTGATGAAGAGATAGAGACCTGAAAACAGAGACAAATGAAGGCAGAAAAGCTGTGAAGCAAAGACCAGATGAGAGAGAGAAAGGGAGAGAGAGAGAGAGAGAGAGAGAGAGAGAGAGACTCCCAAGACGCACCCTACCCCACCCCCACACCCCAGCTCACAGTAGAAACCAGATCAGATCCAGAATCACAGGCATTGAGAATCCAGATCTGGCCAGAAAAGAAGGATCTGTTTATCTGGGGGTCAAGGGATGGGCTGTTGGCACTCACATGCAGCTTGGGTCTAACACAGGTACCCAGCCTTGTCACCCTCTGGGCCTACAGACTGAAGCTGAGTTCTAATCCAGAGCCCATGCCACAAGATATACAACCCTTTCCCTCAGACCATCTCCTTCCAAATGGCCCCAGGACCCCAAGCAGTGGAGTGGATTTTAGTGGATTCATTTATTCTAACCAGCACATGAACATAAAGCCCAGGGACAAAGTCCACTAACTCTAGATCTTCCTTTCTCCCACCAGACCTGGATCCCCAGCCCTTTCTCTTCCCTGAGGTTGGGGTTGGTGGGGATCAGTTCTTTCCTCAATGGAAAGATTCCCATGTGGTGCCTCAGCATCCCAGGAGCCTGTCACTGACCTCTTCTCTTATTCCATCCCCCTCTTACTCAGATGTTAAACTGATCACTGACTGAGAGCTGGAACATTTATAATTTGCATGGCTTTTCCTCTCTATTGTTGCCAGGGCCTGAACTAGAGTAGAGAGTTGGGTCCCTATTCCTTTGCCCTGCTGGTAGCCCCTGGTACCCCAAAGCCTCACCACATTCTTGCCTGCACCCTGCTCAGAGGTTGCCTCCAACTCCCAAGTGGATTGAGGGAGTCTTGCTGCTTGGCTGACCCCCCTAAGCCTTTTTTTTTTAATGTCCCTGGAGGTACGAGCTTCTCTGTCAAGTCCCAAATGTCTCTGTCCAGGTCCCTGTGTGCTGTCTAGCTCCCTCTACCTCAAAAGAGCCTTTGCCCAACTCCAAAGAGAGCAGTATAGGGAAAAGCAAGGATTATTCTAAGACAGAGCCCCAGGCTTTGAGTGTTATAATGAAGAAGAAATGTTCCTGAAAGAAACAAATACAGAGACAGGCACCCAAAGAGGCAACAGCCAATAGAATGAAAAGAAACAAAATTTCAAAGCTGTACTTAGATTTTTTACATGAAAAAATTTTTTTTTCTGTCATGTGCATGTAGAGAAGAACATCGATGGGATTTTATCACCAAGGGTTTCTGCAGCTAGAAAGAGCATTTGTATTTATAGCTGTTCCCGGATCCAGCTGTTTCTCCTTCTTTGTGGCCACATAACACAGAATAGTGAAAGAGCCAAAGAGGCAGAGAGAAAAAGACCAACTGAGCAGAAGACATGAGAAGCACAGAAATCAGATCAGGCCATAGGCAACTGGCCTGCAAAACTGAGAGTGAGGGGTCCAGGGGCACCAGCAGCTCAGTCAAGGATGGTGGAGAGCCAGCACCAGGAGCCAAGCTTTCTGTCCTCTGCCACACTGGGACCGGGGATATGGCCCCAGCTCCTCCTTGTTTCTCTCCAGGCTCAGCCCCAGAACCTGGCTAGCACATGTACAAGGATATGTCTAATACACTGCAAGCACATGGTCGGTCCGTGTCATCAGGCTTATTCCTCTGCAGATAATTTGGAGTCATTTGGACAGTGGAGGGACTACTGCCTAGATTGTTTCACTCAGACTTGTCTAGGCTAATTCTTCTCTTTTATTCTATACACTCTCCTATTTCCATGGCTTTCCTGTAAAATAATTAAGCTCCAAACCTATATAGGACTCTGTGTGTGCACAAAAAGCTCTTTCTGTGATGCCAGGGATGGGGGTTAAACCAGGACTTCGAACATGCTAGGCCAGTCCGTCTACCACTTAGCTATATTTCTTAGCCTGTAAATATATCTTAACTTCACCTTCTTTTCTACCAAATTCCTCTCCGTGCTGATCCAGCTGAGCACCCTTAACTGCATATTGTCTGTCTCTTGCTGGGCTTGGTTGCCAGGACCTGTATGTGTGCCCATGGACAGATTTGTATTTTTACCCAGTGCATACCCACCCGCTACCTGCGAATGGGCTCTGTCATAGACCAGGCATAACTAATCACACTTCTGCTACTACTACAGAGGGCATCATCCAGACCTTCTGGAGAAGCAGTTGGGCCGTTTATCCTGGGGAGACCCCCCCCAAGAGAGCCCAAATCTCTTCCTTTGATGACTGAATTATATATCAGCTATATGTGGCCATCGCAAAAACAGCTTCACCACAGAGCTTCCATGGCAGCAGTCACGTCTGTCCTGGACAGGCAGCCAGACCTTGGTAACAGTACTCAAACTGGGAAGAGATTCTTTAGGTGTACATCGCTACCTATATTTGCACACTTTCATCCCTAGAACCATACACATCTCTTCTGGTTGTTTTCACATAAATAGCAGTCTGTACACGGGAACCTGGCCAAAAGCTAGCACTGGGCGTGATCCACCGGGAGGAGATCCATACCGGCGCACAGATCTGGTCGCTGTCTGCTTTACACTCTAACACGGTGCCACTTTTCCGCCTGCTTCACACAGGGTTCTCAAGGTCCAAGCCTCTTCTGGGGCTTAGAGTCTTTTATTCCAGCTGCATCCCTAAGCTACACAAGCAGTCAGTATTGAAGCCCCTGCAAGCTCAGGCCCTGCAGAGATACTGAGCCTGGGTGGGTGTTGTAGGGATGTCACGCTACTGGGGAGTCCGCCGGTGAGAACACCAACGTCCCTGCCTCACTAGTTCAACCCTAGGATCAACGGTGCCTGGAATTAGCGCTGAAATCAAACCGCTCTGGGCCGCTGAGGTTGTGCAAACAGGCGGTGTCTCTGGGTCTTGTTTGCGGTGTGCGATCAAACGGAAACTGGCTGGTGTACGTGCACCACGATTGTGTGCATGTCCACATTTCGTGTGCGTTCTTTTGGGCTTCGGTGTGTGCTGTGTGTCCACTCTCCCTTGATTGGACTGAGACTGCGGGTAAGTCGGTTGAGGGTTGGCTCCTGGAGTATGATCTGCAGGCCCCGGAGTCCCCGTGTGTGTGAAGTGCAGATCGGGCCAGAGGCAGCTCGGTACCGCGTCGCGCGCCGCCGGGTCCGTGCGTTTTCGCCCGCAGCAGCAGCCCAAGGCCCGCTTTGGACGAAGCCCACGCTCCCGCGGCGGCGCGCAGGGGCTCGGCTCCCGGATCGCTCTCCGCGGTCGCCCGCCCAGGAGAAGGAGACCTGCAGCGCAGGAGGAGGCGAGGAGGGGAACGCGGGAGGAGAAGTCGGGAAGATATAAGAAAGCAAAATCTGCTGCAAAAGAAAACCCTAAAAGCGCTACAGGGCCTCTAAAAGAAGTAACCAGGAAGCACACGAAAGTCCTCAGGGGCGCTGACCTCAAGGGAAGGCGAGGAGCCCCCAGGGCAGACGCGCGGCGCGGGCGGAGGCGCGAGCTGGCGCCCCCCCGGCTCGAGCGAAGCGCCCCGCGGAGCCGCCGGGGGCCCGGCCCTGGCTAGGACCTGGGGGGCTGCGGGCGGGTTCCCCCGGGGACTCGAGCGCCCTCGTGGGGCCTCGGCCGGCCGGGGGGTGGGGGGGCGGAGCTCGGGGCTGCGGGGCGCAGCGAGAAGGAAGCCTGGTGCGGGTCGGGGACCTGGGGGCTGAAGGCGGCCGCGGGAGGAAGACTGGAGAGGAACGGAGGCGCCCGCACCTCCGCGCCCCCGCGAGCCTGAGGCCGGCGGCCGCTGGCGCCTTTCTTCCAGGCTGCCCGGTGCTGCCCCTAGGACCAGCACCCAAAGAGTCAGGGACTTGTAGACCTCCGCCGGCCCTGCTGTGGCTTTCAGAGAGGCAAGCAACAGAGACGCAGGACCTGTGAGGCAGAAAGGGCCCCGGAGAAGGAAGGGCCCTGTGGCCCCTAGGACCTTGGCCTGGGCTCACTCCTCCTAATAAACACTGGCTGATTTCAGTGTCAGAGGATCAATTCGGGGGTCACTTTACTCTCAAAAGCCTGCAAAATACCTCTCCCGGCCATACCCACTTGAGCTGGTGGGTAAAGGGACTTCTGTGGCCTTAGCCAACCCTTTCTGAAATCCACTGTTTCCGCCTTCCACAGAAAAATGATCAGGCTGGGAGGGAATGGGACCGGAGGGTCGGTCTCACCGAGGCCAACCGCGATGTGGTGGGTCAACCTGCCCCACTCCAGAACATTTCGGACCTCAGCGGGACACGTATTGCATGTTAATTCATGGCTGGGAGTGGGCCAACCCCAGGAAAAGCTGCAGCCAGTTTCTTGGGAGAAGCACAAGAGAGCAGAGCCCGAGGGCTTCCGGGAGGGACGTAATTGGGTGCTTTGCACCCGTAGAAGAAGGGGTCAGAACCACAGAGAGCTGGAGGAGAGTGCAAGTGCTGGGTGTAGGAGGGCAGGCGATCCGCCTCTGCGTTGGTTGTGGCGCTAAACCTTCTCAGAGCAGGTATGGCGGAGCGGAAGCTTAGTCTCCCGCTGCCAGAAAGAATGCAGCGAAGTAACCTACCTTGTGTCTGCCTGCTTCACTCTTCTTGGACTCTTAGGACATAGCAGCTCTCCTCTAGTTCAGGAAATGTCGCCTGGACTGTTTTTCTGTTTGGGCTAGGGAGTATGGAGTCAGGGTGACAGAGCTGCTGCTTGCCTCACTCTTTCCCTTGTGTCTTGCCTTCCTGGTATATCAGCCTCAAACCTTGTATCAGCCTCAAATAAATAACCCTGATTTTTTTTTTTTAAACATTCCCCTAAATGCACTGTGTGAGTCAAATCCCTACCGGAGCTGCATTTATTTCATACTTAAAGTTAATACTCTGAAAAATGTTGAAATTTCTTTTCTTTTCTTTTTTTGTGCTGGAGACTGAACCCAACCCAGGGCTTCATACAACCTGGGCAAGTGTTCTACTGAGCTACACTTTCACTCCACAAGTGTTAGAATTTTTATTTGGAATTAGGTCACTTATTTTTGTTTTGCCATTTTATCTGTCCATACTCCTTTTTTCTTCCTTGTGTAGATTTTTTAGAGTATTGTGGACAGTCTCTGCATGGAAAAATGCATACTTTGATTGCGGGTTTACTATCCCAAGTTAAATCTATAAATTTAACACAGTTCCAATCCGATACCTATACAGGAGTATTGCAACAATTAAGTTTGAGAAGTGACTTACATCCTGCAATGAATAAGCAAATGTTATACAATAAGGGAAAATGTTAGTCTATTTTATCAACATAACGAGACCTTATACTGTTGGGTGACAAAGGCTAACGGTGAATAATTTAAACACGCTATCCTATGTGATTATAAACACATGAAATATATGCATAGTATCCATACTACATGTTTGGGAAAGAACCAGCAAGAGTCCAAACAAGGATGTGTGTGAGCGTGTGTGTGTGTGTGTGTGTGTGTGTGTGTGTGTGCATGTTCACACCTGATCTCAGGATGCACAGGTAGGAAGAAACCAGCAGTCAGCAGGGGGAAATCCCTGAACTAGAAGTCATAAAAAGATAAATCTCAGTCCTAATTCTGTCCTTTACTAAAAGGCACAAAACCTACCCTTTCTAAAATCGTGTGCCTGTTCTCTAAACACCGGTGATCACTCAGTTGTTACCAAGTACAAACAAAATGCTCAGCAGCAAAGTTTCTTTCATAAACTGCAAAGTACTATAAGAAGAATACTGTACAGAAGGAATGGGGCCAACCTAACTGTACCACTGTGAGCCCCCTGTGGCTGGCACTCCGTGGCTGGTGCTCCCTGGCTGGAAGGGAGCCTGGCCTGGGCGGTGGTTGGGCTCTAGGGGAAGGTGGTGAGCCGAGCTGGGCAGAGCAGTTTCGGATCACTTTGCCGCCTATCACATTGCTTTACCACCCTAAACCCCTTCCTGGTAGCTGGCTCCCATTTCTCCCATGGTGGGTCCTCGGAGAGAGAAAGAAGTCACTTGGGCTTTAGGAGTGAGGCAGAGGGGCTGGGGGAAAGATGGACACTGCATTGGGATGGACAGAGTTTGGATTTGAAGACTTTTCTGCCATTCCAATAACATTCTCTCCCTGGAGGCTCCTGAACATCCTGAGAAAGGGAAAGGTGGATGTTGGGAAAACATCCCAACACGTATAAAAGAGGGGAGGGGAGGAGAAAAACGACTATCTGAGAGAGCTCAGGAAGAAAGCCTACTTCTTTGCTCTTGAGAGGGGCTGGCGCGGCGTAGCTAACGAACCTCTTCCCAAATTCTCTGTGCAGCTAACGAACCTCTTCCCAAATTCTCTGTTCAGGATTGGGTTGCTCCCAGAGGGGGGTCCTTTCTAACAAGGTGCCCCCGGGCCCTGCCCCTCCCTCCCTAGGAGTAGATGCCGCCAAAGGTTCGTGGAATATAATGGATCATTTTCCAATTTACCAGGGTCTTAGAGATTACGCCGCTAATCCCATCAAAGACCATCTGCTTACATTGTCCCTCCTGAGCCAAAATAAATAGATCCTTTACTCCCTCCACTTCAACTCCTCTAGGGTATTGTAGGGGGAGAAGGTTCGACAAGGCCCACCCCATTTCCCCCTCTCTCCCGCTGTGGGCTGGACAGAAAAGGAGAAAACAAACTTAGCTTGTCTGAGGTGTGAAAGGTCACTTATATTCCTGACCTGCATTCTTCTCCGGAGCCTGCGACGATGGGAATCAGGGAGAGGGGCGGGCCTGGGGCTCTGGGGGTCTCTGGGATCAGCCCCCTGTGGAGGTGTGGGACAAGCTGTTTAGTGCCCCTTCGTCCTGCTGTCCCTGCCCTGAGGCCACCTCAGCCCCAGCCCATTTTTGGTCTCTTTCTAGTCTTTTTTTAGTTTCTCCCACCTGTGACT
>PVKA01033490.1:0-24341 GCA_004027165.1 Ctenomys sociabilis
TTCCTCCTACTTTCTCTTCCAGGAGATTGAGTGTTTCTGTTTTAACGTTTAGATCTTTAATCCATTTTGACTTTAACTTAGTGCATGGTGATAGAGCTGGGTCAAGTTTTAGTTTTTGGCATGTAGAAAGCCATGTTTTCCAGCACCATTTGTTAAAGAGGCTATCTTTCTCCCAGTGGGCTTGTGTAGCCCCTTTGTCCAAGATAAGATGGCTGAGTGTTTTCGTAGATGCCTCTGCATCTTCTAATCTATTCCACTGATCCTCAGGTCTATTTTGATGCCAATACCATGTTGATTTTATCACAGTGGCTTTGTAGTATAATTTCAAATCAGGAATTGTGATGCCTCCTGCTTTTTCGTGATTGACCAAGATTGTCTTTGCTATTCTAGGTCGTTTGTGGTTCCAAATAAATTTTAGGATTGATTTCTCTATATCTGGGAGGTATGTTGGTGGCAATTTGATAGGGATTGCATTAAATCTGTACAGCAATTTTGACATATATTCATTCTAGAATGGCACTTAAAACTCTTTTGGGGATATACCAAAAAGGAAAGAACTGGGTCAGATAGATTTTCTATTTCATAATTTTTTGAGGAATTTCTGTACTGATTTCTGTAGGGATTGTATTGGTTTACACTTCCACCAACAGTGAAGAAGGGTTCCTTTCTCCCCATAGGCTTGCCAACATTTGTTATTGGCTGCTTTCTTGATGATAGCTACTCTTTCTGGGGTGAGATGGAATCTTAATGTGTTTTAATTTGCATTTATCAAATGGTCAGTGATGTTGAACATTTTTCATGTATTTATTGACTAATTTTTATCTCTTCATCTGAGAAATATGTTTCACATGTCCAGTTTTTGATTCAGTCACTAAATTTGGGAAGATCTAACTTTTTTTGGTGCTTAATATATTCTAGATGTTAGTCCTTTGCCTGAGAACTAGATGGCAAAATTTTTTCCCATTCTGTAGATTGTCTCATTTTGTTGGTGGTTTCATTTGGTATGCCAGAGCTTTTTAATTTAATGAGATCCCCTTTATTTTTTTGAATTTTTTTCTTTTTTTAAGATAATTTTATTGAGAAAAAAATGAGACAGTTTCAAAACCAATTAGTAGGATAGTTTCAATAATAAGTACATTGCATATTGTTGTCTTAGTGGTTATTCTTTGTATAAGATGCAGACATGATATCCTGTCCACAAACACTAGTAGAACAAATCTTTTCATTCATTGAATTAAGAGAATGTAGCTGTGTATCTATCCTAACTATTCTGAATATACAGATACAAAATGGTCATTCATCTGTATCCCTTTTGTTTTGTCAGAGAAGGGTATTCCTTTATCATTTAAATATTGTAGGTTCGTGAATTCAGCACAATATTCCAATATAGTCCAGTAGTCCATAATAGTAGTGGGTTATCTGTAGGACTGGCAGTGTCAGAAGTTGTTGACTTGAGCCTTTTACAGCTCAGCCCAGAACCCTTTTGTTGGTTATTATTTCTGTGCAACCAGGATTTTATTCAATCAGTCTTTGACTATTTTGTCTTCCAGCAGCTAAGTATTTTTGTCCTAATATTGAGATCTTTAATCCATTAATTTTAGTGTAATACACAGTTAGAATCTTAAGTTCAGCCTTTGGTGTGTGGGAAGCCAGTTTCCTAACCCTATTTGTTAGAGAGGTTGTCTTTATGCCAGTGAAGGGATTTTCCCTCTTTGTCAAAAATTGTGTAACTGAGTATGCCTTAAGTTGTTTATATATCTTCTGCTCTGTTTCCCTGATCCACAATTGATTTTTATGTTTTTGATTTGCTTTTTTTTTAAAGGCTGGGTCTCACTATGTAGTAGTACATGCTGGACTAGAACTCATTTTGTTGCCCAGTCTGGCCTCAAACTCAGAGCATTTCTCATGCCTCAGCCCCTTAAGTAGTAGGTTTGCAGATGTGGGCCATCTTACGTGGCACCATGCTGTTTTAATAACTGTAGCATTGCAGTATAAATTGAAATCTGGGATTATAGTGCCCTTGACTTCATTGCCTAGCTTTTGCTGTTGTAGGTCTTTTCTGTTCCAAATAAATTTTAGGATTGTTTTCTTCATTTCTGGAAAAAATGTTATTTGTAGTTGGATTGAGATTGACTTAAATCTGTATGATAGCTTTAAGATTATGATCATTTTAACTATATTAGTTCTGACAATATAGTTTGTAACTAATTTGTAAAATTCCCTTCTGGGAAGGTAATCTGGGCATTTTTGGATCTGAGCAAAAACTGATCTTTTAAAGTTGTGCTTAGAGGATGTACAGGGTTCTCAGGGAGGATAGAGCAGCCAGAACTACGTATGATGTTCTGGGACATGTGATGTCAATCTCCTGGAAAACTCAGGATACAAAGTAGGGCCTTCTCATATTATTTATTAAGTCTTATTATTATTATTATTATTTTTTTTTTTTTGTCTTTTTTGAGACAGGGTCTCATTGTGCAGTTCAGGCTGGCCTTGAGCTCACTTTGTAGCTCAGGCTGGTCTCGAACTCACAACAATCCTCCTGCCTCAGCCTCCCGAGTGCTGGGATTACAGGCATGCGCCACCACGCCCGGCTTATTAAGTCTTATTAGAAAGTCATGGGAAACAAGTTTTTGTTAAACAAATGTGTGTAGGAGGTAAGGTTGTTAGGCATTTAGAGGCTGTTTTTTTCTTTTTTTTTAGGAAATAAATATTGGATAGAAAAGCTTCTGTTGGAGAGGGACAGAAGGGGGGGCCCGAGCGGGTTGCCCCCGCTGGATTTTTTTGAAGTAGGTAAACAATTTTGCTATCTTTGATTTCTGGACTTTTATGTGGGTATTAACTTTTCACATTAGTTATCCTATTAGTTTGCCAGAGTTCTTGTAACAAAGTAGCTGAGACTAGGTGAATTAAACAAAATTAATTTTCTCATAGTTCTAGAGCCTTGAAGTCCAAAATCAAGATGTCCGCAGGGTTGTTTTCTTTCGCAGGCCTCTCTCCTTGGCTTGCACAAGGTCTTTCCATTGTGGTGTGTATTTTGGTGTCCTAATCTGTTCTTATAAAGAACTCAAATTCTTCTGGATTAGGGTTGACTCTAATGATTCTATTCAAAATTTCTGTCTGAAGACCCTATTTCCAAATAACAGTTATATTTGGAGACAGTGAGGGTTATATGAATTTGTGTGTGGGGAGGCACACAATTGCATCCGTAATAGTTCCCTTTTCCTCTTTTCATTTGTTTATTCTTGTGTGAGTCTACAGCGTAGCTCCATAATAGAATCTATGTGGTTTTCATAGCTCCTCTTGAATTTAGCCAGCATTTTCAAGATCAGTTTATAGGAGTGGTCTGTTGGGGCCTATTTCCCAACATGCTTTTTGTCTTTGATTCCTATGGATCAAAATCTAATAACTTTAGATCTTTATTTTGAAATCCTATATTCTCAGGAGGTAGAGCTTCAGAATTTAAATGGGTACATATTAGATTCTGTTCTGGACAAGAATCTCTTTGAATAGAAAGAGCATAACCAAAAATAATGTCATCAGTTATCCTTCCAGGCAAGAGTAACAACAAAATAAAAATATAGAGAACCATTATGTCAAACACCATTGTGCAGCTCAGTTTTATATAAGAGAACAATTTCCCCATATTTCAGTGGGTAATCACACCTATACTGATTTTCTGAGCTGAATCCAACAAGTTAGGCTTAAAAAAGATAGCTGATACCAAACACCTCTTTGCAATATGTGCAGCTCAGGCTTAATGTAATAAAGATGTCACTTCAACATATATTAATTGAAAATGGCATTATGTGGATATTAAAAGATTCATAGACTAGTGTTTGTGCCTTGTGCTGCTTGTGTGAAATGACTGGAGTTTTGAGAAGTGAGTGAACATGGAGGGATTTTGTAAGTCACAGAATGTCATATGAATGTTAGTTATGGTAATGTACATTGGTTTTATACTTGGGGGAGGAGTTCTGCTTTGACTAAGTAGTCAGGTCCCCACTGGTTCACTACCAAACAGCAAGAGCCAAATATTTTTCCATGCAAAGAATGTAGACTATTTCTCATTGCTCTCCATCTCTACGAGGCCAACTTAATTCACCTTCATACATTCTACTTTTGTCGATACTCTTTCCTTTCATAGGCTACCTCTGGTATTGCTTTTCATTCCCAGTGAACATAAATATGTAAAGTATGCCTGAATCTTGTTACCCTGGAAGAAAACTTGATTATTATCTGGTTACCTACTTTTAAAGTTTTAGGAACTGTTAATATCACAGGGACATATTTCAAAGTATAGGTCAGAGAAATCATTGAGTGGCTTATTTCCTGTTAGACAACCATTTTTTTAACACAGTAGAAGGATTCTGACTGAAGAGAAGCATGTTAATCAAGACAGATAACTTTATTTTAATCATATTTTATAACAAGAAAAGCAAAAATCTTGTTATTCTGTTGATTAACTTTTACATATTTTGAAATGATTTTAAACTTTTAATAGAAAATTTGCAAAAATAAAAATTTTTGAACTTTCTTCACTAACATCTGCCATATCTGTCTCATCTTCCTGTTAATATCTTTAGTATATGTATATCCATGTACAAGTACACTTTTTACTTGCAACATTTCAGAATAAAGTATAGGTCTGGTACCCCTTTTTCCCCAAATATGTCTGTATTTCTTAAAAACAGGAAAAAATTTTACATAGCTAAAATATCAAAAAATTAGGACTATAACATTAATATATCAACCCTGACGTTAATACATTAACTTTAACAATATGTTACTATCATCCTATCCAAAGTTATATAATTAATTTGTTTTACTAATTTTTTTTACAGTAAAAGAAAAAAATGTGGATTTACATTTAGTTATCACATCTCTTTATTCTCTTTTCATCTGGAATGATTTGGTGGCCTTTTTGCCAGTTATGATCTTGGCATTTTTAAAGAGCACTTATGAGTAGGCTTGTTTTCTTATGGATGAATTCCATCTTTGCCTTTTGGGCAGGGGACTCCAGCAGCGATGTTCCTCCTATGCTGATGCGTCTGTGAGCACCAGGCAGGAGGAACTCATATCTGTTTATCCAGTTACTGGAGATGCTGGCTTACGTGAGGCAGTATTTTTGGCATTTCTCTACTGTACAGTTACTATCCCCCCCTTTTTGATAATAAAGCATTATAAAGGAAGATATTTTGAATTTGTAAATATCTCATACTTTCCCTCACTAGTTTTGGCATACTTCCTGGTTTGTATTTAATGAGGTATAAGGCTAAAGATGATAGGGCAGTGTCAGAATTTATGATCATAATTTTTTTTTTTTTGCGGAACTGGGGATTGAACTCAGACCCTTGTGCTTGCCAGGGAAGTGGTTAATATACTGAGCTATCTCCCTGGCCTATGATCATAATTTTTAAAGTCATGAAGGTAACAACAACATGCCAAAAAGGCTTACTTTTTTTCTAAGGTCATTATCACTGAAAGTTAGCACTCAGAAATGAAGCAAAACTAAAGTTCTGTCTGTTGCATTTGACAGGCTGAGTTATTTTTTTGGACATGAATTTCATAGTAAGAGATGATTAACAGGGTGGCATGGAGGTCCAGAGACACCAAGAGGAGTTACAGCTTGAGGGTGTTAACACAAAACTAAATGTATTCATCTTGAACTCAAGGAATCCTTCTGTGTACCTGGAACTAGAAATGTTTGCCGCCATGTCAGTTCAGACAAAATTTTATTTATTAACTTCATTCTACTAAAGCAAAACAAACAAAAAACCCTAGCCAGTTGTGACCACATAATATGGCCATATAAAACTATACACTTTATATAAGAATATATAAGAATTTGACTTCTTGAACATGATTTTGGTCAGTGATGGGCATTTAATGATTGTAGTTTTTTCATGATGAGGTGTTGCCTGTACAAATTGATTTATTACTGCTAATAGATTTCATAGGTGGCAATACCTTTGTAAATATATTTCAACCCAAAATTTTTCTTTGAAAATTCAAAATGCTACCTTGGGAGATTTATTCCTTTCTTTTTTTCTTTCCTTTCTGTATTTTAGGGAAGGGTCTGCAGGGTGTTCAGGGTCTCACTACTAGATCGGACTCAGTTATCCGCCTGTTCACAGCCTCCCAAGAGCTGGGATTACAGGTGCGCACCACCATGCCCAGTCTCAAATCACTGTCTCAGCACACCACAGGGGTGCAACCAGCATGTCCTGCCCAGAAATGGAACCCCTGGCTCCTACTCCTGCTTACAGGAGCTTTAATCCACTGAGCTTGGCCAGCCCTTCTTCTTTTCTTGTCTTGTCTTTTTCTGTTCTCTTTTTTCTATTCTTTCTTTTAGTTTTTGGAGACAGGGTCTCACTATGTATATTAGGCTGACCTCAAATTCACAGTGACCCTCCTGTCCCACCCAGCCTCTTGAGTGCTGGGATTAAAGGCAACCACCATCACAGCTGGTATTATGCTTTTCTTATATATTGACCATTAAAAGGGTTGATTAGGGTTTATCCTTGCTTACTAAAACCACAAGATTTGAATATACTTGAATGTTAATATATTAATATACAATGCAAACTGATACTATCTGGTGGATTGCTTATTCATGTGGTTTTAAAAATTTTTTTTGAACAAATGCATTTCTCTTGGGTAGTTAAAATGTCAAGCCAGGTTCTGAAAAATTTGCATAGTAAGAATAGAGCACAACAAGGGTATAGTTTTATGTTTTAAAAGTTTAAGGCATTGTTTATAAAACTATCTTCCATTGAATTCTCAACCCATAAAGGTACTGTTTAAAAGTAGGAAGATGTTTTAGAGAGTCACAAGACATATGATATGTAATGACTGAGAATTTTTCTTACAAAACCTGTTTAACTTAGGTTAACTTACTGTTTTCCAAATAGAGGTGACACAAAAATAGCCAGTTACCCCTATAAAAGCATTTCTAGAACAGATGCTGATTTGCACCAGACTTCCATGGTTAACATTTTTCTTTGGGGTGGGATCAGATGAACTTTTACCTAACACTAGTCTTTGACTCATTTTTCTTTCTGTAACTTTTGTTTTAGTTAACCATCTTCTACCTTCCTGTCTTCCGCTTCTCTCCTCCCCTCCCCTCCCTTCCCCTACCCTTTCTTCTTCACCCCTTCCTCATACCTTGCTTTTTCTTCCTTCATCCTAAAGATGTTTTCAAAACTTCTGTTAAGCTGTACTTCAGCCTGGGACCCTGTTCCTTCCTTTGTATATTTCTGTTTTCATCTCTTAGCTGTTGAATTTAACTTGTAAAGGGGAGTTATTACTAAGGTCTTGGGAATGGGGGGATATATGTGATGATCTAAACAATTTAACCCTTTTAAGATTCCAGATGATGATAATTCAGAGTCTAAGGCATTTTTTTCATGTATCTTATTGAATAACTTTAGAGTTTTGTGTTGGTAGAAAGGTTTCTTTCAAAAATGTTAAAAATAATTTTTACTTTGAAAAAAAGATGTATTTCATTAATCTGAAAAATTTAGAAATTTTAAAACTTTTGTAGACTTTGATAATACCTGAACCTGAATATTTTTTAAAAAATTCTGTAAGTATTGATACCTTTAAAAGCTAGTTATTAGTTTAGTTCCTACTTTAAAAGCTAGTTATTACACAGGGGTCAGAGGTTTGGGCCCAGGCTCGCACGCTAGCCCCACCCCTGGGGCATGTTTAGGTAGTGATTGAGAATGGGAGTAGTGGTACACACCTGTAGTCCCAGCCCGTGGGTGGCTGAAAACAGGAGAATCACTGTGTCTGCTCTGTGATGTAAGATCCTGTACACCCTGTAGACCCTGCCCTAAACTCAGTTAAAAAAAGCTAGTTATTAGTTTAGTTACTTTTGTTTTGAATTACTTGGAACTCATTAATTTACATTATAAAATGTTGTGTTTTATTTCTGTTGTATAACATTAACTTTTTTTTTTTTTTTAATTCCTTTATTTATTATAGTGTCTTGCTACACATCACGGATTCTTTGTTTGCGGGGGTGGGGGGTGAGCTCAGCCGGCCCTGCGGGGAGGGGCTGGCATGGCATGTGGTGCTGGGGCTCGAACCGCGGTCCCCGAGAGGCGCTCTAGACCGCTGAGCTATCTTGCCAGCCCATAGCATTAACTTTGAAACAAAGCAGTCTATATATGAAGCCTAGTCAAAGGAGGTCTAATTATTTTTTCTACTTAGCTGCCATATAGCAATGTTTTCTAGAGTAAAATGGCCCTTATAATAAATGTGAATCTTTCAGCTGTCATAGCAGCATGTTTTTAAAACAACAGCATTCATTTATACAGCCATGAGGAAGGATGGGAATGTAGTATTATCTCTGGAGCCCCATCTCTGCCACCACTCCCGTCAGGTGTGGCTTGATTTGTTGCTCACTCATTCATTTATTTGTTCCATGTATGTTTACTTGCTTCAGATATAGTACTACTTACTTTTCTGGGAGCTGGTCATAGAAAGAGAAAATTTAATCATTAGCTAATTTTTAAAATTGTTTTCTTGCTCAGCAAGGATATAAAGTTGTATTGTTGGAAGATTCCAGACACATAGTGCGCTTACCTCTTGTATTGTTTGCTCAGATGTTTTCTCCCATGAAATTGATTTCTAGCAAAGAGTGGCTTTATGCTTGTTTCTTTTTTATTATATTTATCAAAGATAATCTTATTTCTCACAAAACCATCATTTACTTTCAAAATATGTATTTAAACTGCCTAATAAGATCTTTGTTTAGTATCACATTTATTTTACAAAGGATAAATGCTTATTTTAGAAATGATTTATCATTAAAATTATGTCAAAATGTCTTAAAATGTTGTTGAAACTGTAAACAAACTCATAACACACAGAGCTAATTATGGATGCCATCTGTTTATTTTTACCAATTTTTTTTAAGAGCATGGCATTGTCTGCTTATAATAAGCATCAAGATTATTATAATGACTCAGTCTTGTCCTTCAATTAATATAACTGAAGATGGGATGATAATTTGCTTGTTCACTGACCTTTTCTTGTGTCCATGTGTGAAATATGGCCTATCATGATAAAGAAACTATTGTGATAATGCATTTAGAACATAGTCTTTTTTTTTAGTGGAACTAGGGATTAAACTCATAGAACATAGTCTTCACAAGAAAAAAATTAGTACCAAAATAGCAAATGTGACATAAGATTTTTAAAATGTTAAATCTGATTCAAGGCTTTAGGGAGTCTATACTTTGTTGGTGCTATAAGTGCCTTTTTTGTTTGAAGGATGTTGCTGGAAATTGATCCCAGGGCCTCTTGTACACTAGGCAAGTGCTCTACCACTAAACTACATCCCCTTCTCCCTAAGTGGTTTTATTTTCACTCAAACTTAGGAATGTGTAAATAGTCATTTTATGGTATACATTCTTGTTCCTAGCTTGTGCGTCAGCACATGTTTTTTGTACATTTGTATTCCATGTGTTAGTATGCAAGGCCAAGGACTCCCATGACAGCTCCAGCCAAAAAAGTTATCAGCACTTTGCTGAAGGAGCACAATGATTCAGTAGCTCTGTTTTACAGTAGTGCATGCTAAGCACTACCCAGGCCAGTCTGGAGGGAAAGCAATCTGCAGGATCCATCTGCTCTTTTCTGCTAAGCTGCATTGATGCAAGAGTACACTAATCTGGTTGCTTGTCAGGACAAGTTAGTGAAAGCATGCAAGTGGTGAGATTTAGGCTGGACTAGAGCTGTGGAAAATCATAAGCTGCCCTGGTATATGCCATGTTAATTGTAGCAGAAGAGGCTGATAATCAGCCGCTTGAAGAAGTACAACAAAATAATTGTATTTTTCTGTTGAGAATCATTTACAAATTAAAATTATTAAACATTTTGGACCACAAGTAAATTAAAATTGGGAAAAGTAATATATAAAGTAGTAAGTACTTCTTAGGTATAGTTTTTCTTACTGTGATCTGTGTATTATGTTGTTTGTATTCTTTCATTTTATTTTTGCTGAGGGTTTTAAGTCAAGTATTATCAAATGTTTAGTGTAACTGACATCATTTGCCTAAAAAATACTTGAAAATTTTCTTATTTATTTATTTACCCTTTTCTTCATTAACTGACTGGCATATCTTGGCCTTGCAGGTTGAGCATCCTGTCACAGAATGCATTACTGGCCTGGACCTAGTCCAAGAAATGATCCGTGTTGCTAAGGGTTACCCTCTGAGACATATGCAAGCTGATATTCCCATCAATGGCTGGGCAGTGGAATGTCGGGTTTATGCTGAGGTAAATGGATGATGTTGGGAGGAAGGATGGTTATGCCCAGAGTCAGGAGACCTGGTGCAACTGAACAACAGGTAAAGGTAGGGTCTTATATTTGTGTCAAGTATTTGATTATGTAACTCAGAATTAAAGCAGAAAAAAACAAATTATTTTACATAATTAATTTTAAAGAATTGAGTTCAGTCAATTTCCATATATTTTTGGTTAGGAAATAGATACTAATTGGTTAAAACAGAACAAAGCATTAGTTAAATATATTTGAGCTTGAATAGACCATTGTTTTTGTTTTGTTTGCATTTTGTTTGTTTCCAGGCTTACATCAGCAAGAAATATAGTTAAAAAGACCCCAGCCTGGGTACTTATCAGTTGATATTTTTTCTTTTACTTTTGTCTTTTATGATTACATGAAAGTAACAACTGAAATGTAAATCACAAAGCTTTTGGCAAAACACATACTGTTAATTCATAATTATAATTATAATTATGGGTTTTACTCATACAGTCTTAGTTTGATATTTTTATAACTATATAAATTTTGTAATAGCACATTCAACATCTGAAAATGCTTTTCTCAAATGATTAAAACAAGAACACAGTAATATTTGTACTTTTATTGTATGACATACAAAATCTGTCTATATAACAATATCAGCAGTATGTGTGATTAAGAATACTAAAAGTTGTTTTGAAATCTTTTAGGTAGCTTAAAAATACATTTTGTTGTGGTTATTACTGCCCTTGCTTTTTATGACATGTTGCGTGGTATTCCTTTCTTGCAACATTGAACTTATTTATTACTTATTCCATATTTACAAGTGGAATACATATCTAGAAACACGTGCAGAATCTCTTTTTAGTTCTTTATTTGAAGAACCCAGATTCTCATGTTTTACCATATGTGAACTGTTTTGAGAAGTAAGAAAAACAAATATCTTTAGTGAGCCACATTTGTTGTTCTGAACTTGAGTATGTTTTGATGTAGAGCCTAGGTTATTTTATTTTTGCCCAAGGCATTCTAAGAAGGTTTATAAAAAGTTGGAATTTTACCAATTTCAATAAAGTATGATCAGGGTCAGGCTAAATTCTGCTTGTAATTCTGTTTGATTTTTAAATATACTTCTAAGTTGTATAGAGGATAAGACAGTAAAATTCTGAAATTGTGATTTAAGTACTGTATGTTAAAACTAGACCTATAGATGTTTCTTCATTGTATTTAACCTTACTTGTGTTGATTTATGCTTCAAAAACTGAGCTTCCTTTCCTTTGAACTCTCAGGACCCCTACAAGTCTTTTGGTTTGCCATCTGTTGGGAGGTTGTCTCAATACCAAGAACCTGTACATCTACCTGGTGTAAGTCGCTAAGTTGTATTATCAATGAGGGATTAAAGTCTTGATTTATGTCATTCTTTTATGTCAAAGCAAGTCAACCCCAAAGAGTAAACTGAAGTATAAGTGAAATTCATAAGGAAACAGTGTTTGCATTAGAAAACAAAACTGGCTCTTTACAGAATTCATTTGACAAGGGAAGCTCAGAAGTATCTGACTGCATAAATGATAGTTTGCAAGATTATAAATCTCTTGAAAATCATCATAACATAGATCATGGAATCCTAAGAATGGAAAATGACTATTTCTGTTTTTATTTCATCTTTTCAGTAAATCTAATGTAACTTCCCTGTATAGTCAGATTATCAGGAAACTCAAAAACAAAAAATTGGCTTGTTGGTTGAACTGGGTTAAGGGAAAGAAAACGTGCCTCTTTCTATGAAGTATTTTTAAAATACATATTATTTGTATCAGTTGAGAAAAAGTGACCATTCTCTATTTTATTCCTCAGTTTCTTATATTTAATAATTGTTATTTAAGTAATTGTTGCATAAAGTGAACAAGGACATACCCTTTCTCCTAATCAAGGTAATAAGTACACATATAGATGACATGTTAGCTAGTGGATGACAAGGCTGCACCATCTGTGAATATGATTATTCCATTTGATTACTGACAAGAAAATGGTGAAAGATTACAGGAAGAATTCTAAATTTGAAGATGTTATTGGATATGTGATTTATTTCACTTTTTAAATTGTTTTTGTCCATGTGCTTTCTAAAGGGACTTGACCCTTTCTGGGCTTGGAGACTCCATGCTGTGTTCAAAGCCTGAAGCCAGAAAAAAAAAATTGTAAAGATTATGTGACGTTAAATAGCAGATGAGAAAACAAGTATCATAAGGACATAGCTAAACACTTTTTTAATCAAACAAAAAAGTATTAAATAAGAATTCATAATGATTACTCTGGTTCTTAGAAGTTTTCACCATGTTGTAATAGCTAACAGGATGTCAAACATTTTGCCCTCGCAAGTTTTTGCAATTTGCAATTTTCAAACGTGAGACCTGTTGAAAGTACAAGTGATAATGGACAAACTATACCCCCTACAGTCTTTGTCCCACCAAATCTTTCTTCAATTAATGCTGCAGCAGGAGTTTTATGTAATAACATTTGCAGTTGTGAGCCATCCATAGAAAGAAAAAACAATTAAAATGCCTTAAATGTTCTGCTTACTGCTGTTATTTGCTTGTGTGAATGTTGCATGTCAGCTAAATGGACCAAGGAACAGATAAAGTGATTGGGTGCAGGACAGTGCACACTAAGCTTTGTCTATCATTATTGCTGGGAGCAATCAAATTGATGTCAGCAGGACAGTAGATGCGTTGACAGCTGTAATTATGTATCTCCATGGTGATCACTTTTGGCCTGTCATGGAGGCCCATGAGTCCCCTCCCTTGGAAGCATTTAATCAGATTGGGCTGTCACTTGTCAGGTAGACATGGCGGGCTGGGAGTTGTGCTTAGGGGAGAGGTGAATTGAGAATAAAGGGTGGGCAACGTCTGGTAGTTTTCAGGGTCTGCTGTGCTGCTGAAGGAAGAAATTTTAATTATGTTAAGAGATTTGTGAGCAGTGGTTTGAGAATCTCATACAGAGGTGCTTGGTGTTTTTATTTTGGTCATTGTTGCTTATTGTCGCTGCTTGCTTTTTAAAAACTAGATCAGTCCATTTAACTTGAGAAACTATTTTTGATTTTTGGTTACTTGAACACATGCTTCAGATTTAAATAGTGATTTGTAGTTTTTGTAAGTATCTTTAAGCCTGAAATTCATTGATGTGGCAAACTTGAAAAATTTCCTTTTGAATTTTGATCATCATATTTTGTAAGTTTACTTTTAGACCACAATTTTGTTATGTTCAGAGATTTGGTAGGGGTTACATTGATTTTATTCTTAAATTGTTTAATGCAAATCTATATAACTTGTTTTCATGAAAAAATGGGCACTTGATTTGATTTTTATTTGGCTGATAGAAATAAAAATATAGCTGAATGTTTGGAAAAAAGCTGTAAATTGTAATTTATAAGTGAGGATTGCCATTCTTTATTATAGTTTCAGATCAGAAATGTGATTTGCTTGTGTGTGTTAATCATATATGAAATATGTTTATTTTACCACATATGTTAAGTTAAAACGATGTACTTTATGATCATAATTTTATTAAGTATCAAAGACATAGCTATAGCTAGGAGTTCTCAATAACTTAACTTTTAGGACAGTAATGTAGATGGTAATTAATTTTAAGGTAAAATTTTAAATTATGTCAGGTGTGGTGCACCTCTGTAATCCCAGCACTTGGGAAGCTGAGGCAGGAGAATCACAGTGAGTTCTGGCCCAGCCTGGACTATATAAGCAAGTTCAAGAAGAAAAAAGTTATGAACTCTAGAAGATATAATAAATATTCTTTATTTCCTATGTTATTTTACTATTGGATTGAACATCAAAGTTTTTTTTCTAGCTTTGTAGCAATTTATGTAACAAATTATAGATACATTTAAGCACAGTGTCAGTCTCAACTTTACAGCTTTAGCAAGTGTGCTTTGATTTTAAAGATATAGTAGTAGAATTTGCTCTTCATCTTTTTGGTACTAAAATTAAGAAAATGAAAATACATAGATGTCTTTTCTGTTATGTAACCTATTTGCCAGTTGCCATTTTGAGGCTGTTTAAATGTTAGGAGAAGGTGAATTATGATCTCATTGCTTTAAAAACTGTTCTACCAACTCTTTTCAAGTTTTTATCAACCTTGAATTTCATATAACTTTAATTTATGTCTAAAAGTATGTTTTAAGAAAATAAAAAACCAAACCAACTTGTAAGTATACTGACTGGCCTTCATTTAAAGTTAACATTTTCATATGTGAATGTGATTACAAATATCCATATTTTTGTTTGTGTTTGCAAATACAGAAATAAAAGCCCTCTAGGTATGTTATAATGTTCTCTTTTAAAACCTTACAAAGAGAATAATAGTGTGTGATTTTTAAAAAGAGAGTGAGCCTATGGCTTATCTTTTGATGTCACCATGTAATAAAGCCATCACCATACCCTCATGTGGATATCATAGACAAGAGGTTCTACATGTGGTCCCTTGATAATTGCCTAAATTAAAATATTAAAGGCCTAACAGCCGCTGTGTTGACCTTTTTCTGCCTTGCCACAGACAGATGAGCTGCTGTTTATTAGGAAGCCTTCTTCCCACAGGTGATGAGCTCCACACGTTTCTGCTCTTCTCTTCTTACCCCTTTACAATGTTGGGCATCAAAGTCGTGCTGTTTTAGCAGCTTCGATTGAATTCCTCTGTCCTCTAGACCCCTGGGATATGCCTTACACTCTTAAGTATTTTGATTAGCTTTTAAATATTTCAAGTTCCAAAACTTAGTCACAATAATTAATAAAAATTCTGTCCTCAGCAAACTGCTCATTTAAAAAGTTTTACATGGCTAACCTCTGGGCCTTATTGCTGATATCAAGCTGGGAGAGGAAAACAAGAATCAGTGATGGGCTAACGAACTTGTTGGTTGGTTAACAGCATCAGGTTTTTCAAAAGATATTTTGAACTTGTACTGTTTCCCCCACCATAAAAATTGCCAAATCAGAACTCTAATTGGGACTGTGTCCTTGCAAAGCAAAGCCATAGGTAAAGCTGTGTAAACACTAATGCCTCAGGGAGCTAATAGAAACAGAAAAATAGTGTTTTACAGTTGAGAGGGTGAGGCACAAAAGAAAGTGCTGCAGACATGAAAGCCAGGCTTGGTGCCTGTGCTGCTGAGGATGGGCTTGGCCAGGGCCTGCCTGGCACTCAAGTTCCAGTGGGAAGTTCTTCTAAAGGGGGTCTCATCCCACTACTCGTCATAGGGAGACATGAGACCCGTCCTGAGCTATATCAAAATTTGGTTATATAGTTCCTGCCTGCCCTCCCTCCTCTACAACCTCCCTCCTTTTCTTTCCTTCTTTTTTTCCCCTCTTCTTTTCCTATTTACTTTTTTCTTCTCTTATTCTTCGTTCTTCCTTGTTTAGTGTGAGAACAACAACAAAAAATTACAGTATTAACAGATCAAGATTTATTGATGTATTTTTAGGTTGTTTTTCTATTATCTAGAAGCCTAGAATGTTTTTTGAGAGTACAACTCTATTCATATTCTCCATGGAAATTAAACTTGTGGTTAAAGTATATCTCCCCAATTGGAAGTTACTTTTATTTATTTACTTTTCATTTTGTCTCTCAGGTCCGCGTTGACAGTGGAGTCCAACCAGGAAGTGACATCAGCATTTACTATGATCCTATGATTTCCAAAGTTAGTTCTAATTCTTAATTTCCCCCCCAATTTTCCTCTAAACAAGCAGTACATGTATTTAATTGCAAAGTCTGAAATTGACAGTTTTGAAACTCTCTCATTGTTGTTTCTTAATAAAATTACTAAAAAAATGAAGTTGAGCTTTCTCTGAATCATGTACCATAATCAAATAATAATGCACTGATAGAAAAGTGAAAGCAGAGTTTTTCTCTTGAGAAACTTCAAGTTTATATTGTTTTATAAAACTGTACTTTCAAACCAGATCCTACTACTATCATCACCAGTATACTGGAGCACACACACGCACGCACGCACGCATGCACTCTCTCTCTCCTCTCTCCTCTCTCTCTCCTCTCCTCTCTCTCTCTCTCTCTCTCTCTCTCTCTCTCTCTCTCTCTCTCTCTCTCTCTCTCTCTCTCTCTCTCTCTCTCTCTCTCTCCTCTACCTAACCAGTGGCACCAAACCCATTCATTGCTTGAGAATGCATTAAATTGCTGTTATGGCCATTCCTGAAAATTGCTTAAAGTATTAGTGGCAGGTGTTACCACAAAGTTGGGTTCTTAGGTAGAATTTGTTAGAATAGTTTTGATATTTTCAGTTTTTGTAAATTACTAATTAAATATATTTGACATAACCGAATTTTTTTTTCCTTCAGTGCTGGGATCAATCTTAGGGCTTTGTATATATCAGGCACATATTGTACCATTGAGCTATATCCCTAGTCCAGTTAAGTTTCACATAAGAGTATAAGGTGTGACTTTTGCCTACTTCCCTTTTTTAAATTTAAACTTTCCATATTAAATAAATAACATGTTTTAAAATTTTCAATCTTTATAATCTCAAGACTGTAAAATATTTCTGGAGTTTAAACTATGGATTTTATTTGAAAATTGTGTGTTCTCTGAAATGTTAAGTCTATAATGAGGAATGGTTTCTTCATTAAATTCTGTTTCTCAAGATGGTTTTTTCCCCCAAATATACATTTTAATGTAGTTGCAGTAAAGTTATTTTTATCTATTGTTAGATAAAAATTAATATTGTTAAAATAAACCTTCAGTCTTTTTTCCTGTTAGAAAAGCACTTTAGAGCAAAATATATAAAATATAAGTTGATTTTTAAGTAGCCATATCTTCATATTTAGGTTAATGTATTTCTGTTTGCAAAAATAGACTATAAATTAATTTTCAAACTGATTTGATATTGAAGACATTATATATTTTCTAAAAGAATTGTAATCTACAGATGGACTAAGAAAGCATGAGAAAAATTGTTAATGAATAGGTTAGGTCTGTAATGAATAGGTTAATCTGTGTGAGCTATTTATAAATAGGCACATTAGATAAAACAGTAAGACCTTTCTGTTTTTGTAATACTAGTGCCCTTCTGTGGTATATTGTATGTAAAACTAATTCTTAGAATATCTTTTTATTCTGTTCACTTTTGTATTTTAATGTTTGTCTATGTTTCAGTCAGGAAAATCGTTGCTATTTGGAGTATAAAACTTGGAAACCACAGAAAAATAGGGAAAGTCAAGTCTCAAATAGCTTGATTTAATATATCTTTACCTAAAAACATCACAATTGACATATTTTTATATTAAAGACCAAACTACTGTGAAATTTTAAAATTTATCTTGAGAAATTTGTTGTGAAGTGTTTAAGTTTGAATCATTTAACATATTTTTTGTTTGCTTTTAGTTAATCACATATGGTTGTGATAGAACTGAAGCACTCCAAAGAATGGAAGATGCTCTGGATAATTATGTTATTCGAGGTAAATACCAAACATTGTGGTCCTGTTATCATATATGGTATTCAGTACTAGAAAACATTTTGAAATTTTACTATAGTGAAATAGTTGCTTATTATATGTTTAAATAGAAATAAAAAAATCTTGAATTACTTCGATTACTTACTACACATTACATTTAGGTTCAGCAGTTACTTTTTAAAAATACTGACTTAAATAGCAAGAAAGATGCCTTTATCTTAACTTTACATATATCATGTTTAAAAATGTATTTCACTTAAGAGATAGATTTATCCAGACTACCTTGAAATTTTTGTCTTTAATTTTAAGATAATAAAACTAGACAGACCAGAACCCACATCTTGTCCTGATGCTACTTACTTCCGTTGTGATTTTTGTCCTATTACTTTGTCTCTGCAAGGTTTTATTTTACCCTTTAAAAATGCAGGGATAGTCTCTGCCTTATGAATTAGTGGTGAGATTTAAGAGACTGAGAATGTATGTGGCTTTTCACTGTCCTGCCTCCTGTTGTCCAGGAGCTTTAGTTCCCATCTTTTCTCCTTTCATCATAATTATAAAGGCATATATTTAAAAATCATATGTCAGAAATTAGTATCAGTGATGTGAAATATTTTAAATAATAAACATTTATACTCATGTTATTCCTACTACTGTGTGCTAGGGTTATGTGGTCTCATTGCAACCTGTCTGCCACTCCTCCAGGGCATGTACTGTCATGGAGTAAAGTATTGATTATATAATTCATAGTTAAATGTTGGCTTATCTCATAAGGCTATGCAGATGACAAGACCACTGATGGTGCTTAGCTTGTTTAAAAGCATGTTACTGCTGCTTAATTATGTGTGTGTGTGGGGAGACAGAGACAGACATATGTGAGACAGTATTATTACTTATTATTATAAATACTTACTGTTATAAGTATTTTTGAATGAGTGAGTGATGCTATCCCTGATTGCAAATAGTTTCTCTTCCAAGTGTGATAAAACACTAACAGGTAAGTACACTAACTTCAAGAGTGGGAATTCAAGGAGGGGTTGGTATATTTTCTTTTCTCAATTTCCCTTTGATCCTTTGAAAGTAACATGAGGACTGCTTTAGGATTCATAGTGACTGTTCAGAGTATCTCACTTTGTGCTGCTGTCATATGATACCCCAGTGGTAGCATCTTTCAAAAGCCTGGTGGCTTATGCTGAGCAGGTGAAATAATGGCAATGGGAACATTTAGGCATTGTTGGAGTGTGCCTTGCTGTAGATGTGAAAATGGTTTGGCAGAGTAGGTTAAAGTATGTATATTTTAATTCCACTGCCCAGCATTCAGGAATCTTTCTGTAAGAGTTAAAGGACTGAATTGTGAGATGATGGTCGTGAGGATGTTTGCAACAGCATTGTTTGCAGGTGCCCAAATACTAAGTAGCCTCATTGTGCTCTAAGTGGACACATATTTGAATACATTAAGTGTATTTTTATTATAAAGTACTTTGCAACTGTGATTTGAAGGTTTGTCCACACATAATGTTTAGTTGGAGGGGCAATTTTAGGATGCTGTTAAATCTATTTTTGGGGTAGTTAAGCAAACTGCCTGCCATCCTAAAACATTTCCCTCACTCTATTGGGATGAGCACAAATAGCAGTAGGAGGGTATACATGTCATATTTTTCCTGTCTTTTGGAGGTGTTATATTGTCCTAGGTAGGCTTGGACTCCTGGGCTCAAGTGACCCTTCTGCTTCAGCTTCCCTGGAGGCTGGGTCCCCAGGTGATGCCTTCATGGCCAACTCAGTATTTTGTTTTTAGCTCAAACTGTGTATCAAAGAAGAGTTTTTATTGATATATTTTCTGTAAACTTTTAATTTCAGGAATTTTTAAGCCCATAACAGAGCTGAGTGAGTAATGTGGTACATATTTGTATGCTCTGTCTGGATTTACCAAGTGTTAAATTTTTTGACATGTGCTTTATTTTTCCATTTTACCTTTTCTCTGCTACGTCCTTCTATAACTTCACTCTTGTTCTTTTTCCTTCCGTGCTTTCCTGTTTTTTTTTTTTCTCTAATCCATTTTTTCCTTTTCTTTTTAAAAATTTAATTAAATGTATTGGTACAATTTAAGTCCATATAATGATCACATTTATCATAGGGAATTTTCCCTATATGGATAAATCTTGATTTATCTTTTTCTTCCTTCCTATTCCCCTCCCTATCACTTTAGCTTTTGTTCCCTACCTTATTTATAAACTTTATTTCCATTTGATCTTTTTCTCATTTTTTCCCTTTTCTTTCATTCCTTTTTCCCTCCCCCCTCCTAGTCTGCCTTTCCTTTTGAACACTTTCTTCTCATTTCACCATAGCTCTTGTACAATTTGGTTCTTATTTACACTTTCAGTTTCTCGCACCAGTAGTCTCAACACTCATAGGGAGGCTGAGGCAAAAGGATTGCTGTGAGTTTAGGTCAGCCTGGACCTTTAACACAATGAGTTTATAGCCAGCCTGAGCTGCATAATCAGACTTTGTCTTAAAAAAAAAAAAAAAAAAAAAAAAAAAAAAAAAAAAAAACTGGCACATTCTAATCCATTTTAAGAAAGTTGCAAATGTCATGACATCACTCCTAAATTTTTTGCCATATATCTTAAGGTTAAGGGTATGTTCACACAAAACTATGATACTGTTATCACACCAAAGACAATTACTAATAATATCACCTATGGTATCATTTATGTACTAGTCTCTCCAGTTGTCCTTCAAAATGTCATTTTTCAGAAGCAGTTTAAGAAATTGGACCTGAATTTATTTCTAGGTCAGTATAGGTTACACTTATTTGTTAGAAAGAAATTTTCACTTTGACAGTTACAAGTTTTTGAATACAATGTTAATATCTGGAACAGAGTAAATATTATAGAAGAGGGGCTCTCTAATGTCTGATTCAGGAGGCATTATTCTTTATTGACTTGTAAACAAACAAGCTTATTTTGCAAAGAAATTTATTCTGTCCTAACTTCCTGAGTGGCATATCATAGAAAGATCCAGGTTCATTTGAGTTAAATTTGCTAATAGGATATAGTTTTTAAATTTCACTGTTGAGTTATCTGTACCTTTTAATACTTTCAGTGTGTTATATGTATGGCCTTTATGAAGATGTCTATGGGTATTGCTGTCCCACTGTGTGAGACTTCAACAGTTAAACTCCAGTGTGTTATTTATTTCATTTTTTTTTTAAAGTCATTTTTATCTTTTTTTAACCCTATTCATGGTACGAAGTTTACACAATACCTTTGGTTCTGTCTCTTTATTCTCTTGACCTCTTTTGTATTTCATTTCACTATCATTTTAGGACAATCTGGGTAGCTGACTTGTAAATGAGTGTCACACATGTTAAGTTGGAGGTGTCAGCATTTGCCTAGCACTGGAATCTGGAGCAGCCAGATCAGAAAAGATGGCAGTTGTACCTGGAATGAAGTTGTCTTTGAGCTGGTAACTTTGGATATGGTGCAGCTAAAGATTAGATTTTAGGATATGACCATGCTGAGGGTAATTGCATGTGCCACATGAACAACATAAGTAAGGGTTGGAAGGGTTGTGAATCAAGTAATGTAAGTGCTTCAGTGAACATTTGGATTGTAGTAAGGATGTCAGCAGATTACAAGGAATAGTACTTCAAGGGCCAGGGAAATAGCTCAGCAGAATAATTGCTTGCCTGGTAAGCACAAGGTCCTGAGTTCAATCCCCGGTTCCACCAAAAAAAAAAAGATGACTTCATAGGCAGATAACGTAAGCCTCAGGGTTAATAGAAGTTTCTCTAAAGACTGGAAGAAATGATGTTCTAGAAATGGCAGTTGACTGCAGGGTTATGTGAGGGTTATTGGAGAAGTGATTGTCCATGAGAGCATTGAGGTCTTTTCATGTGGCAAGGAGGAAAGTGGAATATCACAAAGATGGCAAATATATGGTACTTTTTACTGATCATGTAGCAGCCAGATCAGAAGATAGTCTGGGACAGTTTGGAAAATAGGAAAGGCGCATTTAAGAGCAGCACTGTAGTTGGGACAGCTGTGGAAGCATACACTTGCAGGGACAGAGTAAGTCTCTGAAGTATCAGTGACCCTGGGAGGGAGCTGCCTTTTTACTGAATCAACAGTTTGATTCTATTTACTGTGCTTTGGCCAGACTCTGCCTTGGTATGCCTATATGTGTAGTCTGGTACAGTAGCTTCCTAAATGAGCTTTTTTACTTGTACCAGTCCATACTTCAGTATAGACAATCTTTTTTTTTTTTTTTTTTTTTTTTGGTTCTAGGGATCAAACTCAGAACCTTGTACTTGCCAGGTAGGTGAGCTATCTCTCTGGTGACAATCTTGTTTTTATTTTTTATAGATTTTATTTATTTAGGTATTTATTTTTTGTTAATTTTATTGAGAAACAAATAGCAATAGACAGTTTCAAAATGGTTAGTAAGACAGTTTCAATAATTAATACATTGCATATTGTTGTCTTTGTAGTGGTTAGTCATAGTACAAAATACTAAAATAATTATAATGAATGAAAACACATTTCTCATCATTTTCTTTCTTTTTTTTGGGCAAATGTAGGATTTTTTATTGTGTTCAGATATTCCTTATACTGAGCTTAAACTGCTTATGTGAAAAGCAGAGTCTAGAAAACAGATTTGGATTGTAAGCTTTGTCCTTCATTATAGAGATGTAAGAACTAACTACACATAGAACACTGTTCCCTAGAGTAGTAACTGAAAGTCTCAGGGGCTATGAACTTGGAGGATCTCCTTGCCTGTCAAGCTTTTCCTTTCAGATCACAAAGTTGGGGTACAAATAGACATATTTTTCCCTTGAATTTAATTCTTTATAACAGTGCAAATGCTCTTCCCTGAATGCATCAGTAAGGCCTCATTAATTTGGTCAAAGGGAAGGTTGCCAATCACAAATTGATCCACTTTTATCTTTTTGGACATATATTCAGACACCAAGTTTGGAACACTTTCCATCCTCTTCCATCCTCCAAAAGCAATGCCCTTCCACATGCGACCTGTCACCAGCTAGAATACACGAGTAGATTTCTTCACCTGAAGCAGCTATTCCAATCACCACGTGACACTCCAGCCTTTGTGGCACACCTCCAATGCTGCTCTCATAGCATTCACATTTCCGATACACTCAAAGGAATAGTCTACTCCTCCATCAGTCATCTCAACGAGTACCTCTTAGATGGGTTTACTGATTAATACATTGGAGGCTCCAAATGCTTTGGCCCTAGAATATTTATTATTGTCTACACCAGTGATTCTGGATGCACCAGCTACTTTACAGCCCATGATAACAGCCAGTCCAACTCCTCCCAGGCCAAATACAGCATGAGTAGCGCCAGGCTCCACCTTGGCATTGTTTATAACAGCTCCATAACCAGTTGAAATGCCACAACTGAGAAAGCAGACTTTATCCAAAGGTGCCAAAAGATCTGTTTTAGCCACAGAAATATCAGCTACAACTGTATGCTTGGAAAATATGCTGGTTCCCATATAATGTAAAATGGTCTTTCTTTTGCAAGTAAATCTGCTACTACCATCTGGCATCAGTCCTTTCCCCTGAGTCACTCTTATCTTTTGGCAAAGGTTGTTTTTGGATTCAGACAAAATTTGTGTTCTCCACACTGTGGTATATAATGTGGGATGACAATATCACCTGCCTTAAATTTAGTAACTCTTTCACCAACACTTTCACTGTTCCACAATCCAGCACCTTCATGTCCCAAGATCACCCCTCGGATCAGTTCCACTTAGCGTATGTGCATCAGTATGGCAAACTGCAGTGGCAGTGATCTTAATTCAAACCTCATGAGCCTTTGGGGGTGCTACCTCTATCTCCTGTATGGGAAGAGGCTTTCCAGGTCCCCAAGCAACTGCAGCCTTGCATCTGATAACCCAGGGTGCCATTCACAGCTCTGTCTGTGCAAACTGGCTAGTGAGAGTGTGTATAGGACAAGGCTGCCTCTCATCATTTTCAACACTGACTCCAAATGTGTGGAGATTTTGTCTCCAGCAGAGGAATTCACTTCTCTGTAGACACCAACTGGGTATACTAGCAAATCAGTTCTGACATTGTCTCTCTGCAGTTGGTGTCAGAACCTATAGATTAAGGGCTTAGTCCTATGAAACATCCTGCCTTTATGTGCCACACCAATGTCCCAGTTTGCTACCTATACTTCTCACTGGTCAATTAAAGATTAGGAGTTCCCACAGCCCTTTCTTAAGTTTACCAGTGCTCATAGTTTTGAATTTTGGAGCAATTTGATTTTAGATTTTTGGATTAGTGACCTTAAGCTGGTAAAGTCTATGCAGGTATTCTAAAATCTGAAAACCCCGTAATCTGAAACACTTCTGGATTCCAGAATTCATATAAGACAAACTCACCTGCAGTGGCCTAGAGAACTCTAGGGAACACTTTGTTTACTCTGTTTTGTTTTGTGATACTGGGGATTGAACTCAGGGCCCTATGCTTGCAAGGCAAGTGCTTATTCTACTGAGTTATCTCTGCAGTCCACTTTGTTTACTCTTACAGGTTTATTGTAAAGGGTACAACTTGGGAACCAACAAAGGGAAGAGCTACTATGG
>PVKA01033491.1:7543-24431 GCA_004027165.1 Ctenomys sociabilis
CAAGGTCAGCGAAGACTCAGGACATAGGAGAACCTGTACTGCAATATTATGAGACTCAGGTGAGCTCCAAATTTTCTGAGCAAGGAGATTGTGGAGCCACAGAGGAAAGAGATTGAAGTTCTATAGTGTGCCTGGGGAGAGTCACATGAAGAGAAAACTTTATCTCAGGCTCTCACAGAGAGCAATCTGGTCAAGCATTGGCCGTGACTCATCCACATGGATGACACAGACAAAGGAACTACAGAATAATGTACAGGACTACAAGATAAACCCTGTGAAGACTTCAATGACCACATAGGAAATATAAAGTACATGTGTTGGTATATAAGTTTGGATCTACCTAGGTCTTAACCATCCAGCAGAAAAGCATAAATGTATAAAAATGAAGTATACATCGTGAGCCCATAATATTAAGCTGAGCTGTAAATGGATATGGCCAGCTTTCGTTCTTAAACCGGCTCCTCCTATGAATGTCACCTGTCCTTTCTACAACTAGCTTTAATGAATTTCTCCTTCCTGCATCCAAGCCAGGGTTTATAAACTTTTTTAAAAAAATAAATCACATCCTCTGGTCTTGCCTCTAGTCAATCCTTGAAAATCTCTCTCATGATTTTTTTCACAAGATACTGGCCAACAAACAGTATCATGACCCTTCAGCCCATGGAAACACTGAGTGCTGGATGTCTGTCCCAGTTTCCTCCTAGGTCACTGCAACTCGGACTTATTAAGAATTTATAGCGATCAAGACTATTCATTCACACAGTCTCCTCCAGGGGTGACCGCGTCTATGAAAACTTAAGTAGTTCCATACTGTCACCAGATCTTTATTCTAAAAAGCATCCCTCACCCTTTAAGCACAGCTTTCCGTTAGGAGGGAAGATAACAATGTAAAAAGTCTTAATTATTGAAACTGTACTATAATTCACCTTTTTAAAAAATAGGTATACAGCTACATTCTTTTAGTTCAGTGATTAGAGGCATCTGCTCTAATAGTGTTTGTAGACAGAATATCATGTCTTCACTTTGTACAACAAAAAACCACTACGAAAACAATATGCAATGTATTAGTTATTGAATCTGTTCTACTAATTTGATTTGAAACTGTCTCGTTGCTATTTGTTCTTCAATAAAATTATGGAAAATCAAAAAAAAAAAAAAAAAAAAAAAAGCTAGCTGCAGCCTGTGGCTAATGTCTTCCCTGGACATTTCTACACCCATGTGCTGCACTAAACCCTCACAAACAGAAAACAGCCAAAGAGAACTAAGTGTGGCTTAGGATACCCTGTGCACTCTGACCCCTTTCAGTGTGAAGAAGCCAGAGCGGTCGTCGCCCACAATCTCTTCATGGCAGTTCAGATTATTTCTTCAGAGTGGGGAATGTTGTAGGCAGCTGAGTTAGCTAGAACTATTACAAGGCAGTCAGACAGGGTCAAGGGTCTCAAAGGAGATAACACAGGAGACAAGGTATCTTGCAACTCTGGTAGCGATGGATGCTCCCGCAGTGGGCCTAGGATTAAACAGGTGCTGATCTCTCTAAAGATTGGCATCAGAGACTGACCATCACCCTGAGGGAGACCAAGAATCATTAATCCAACTACTACTACCTGATAAAGTCCTGTTCTACATTCATGCCTGCTTGCTACGTGATTTGCTTCCCTATTTGTTCCTGAACTTAATCAGTTTTACCTGAGCAATGGTGGTTATAATCCCATTGGTTGACCATAGTTTTGTCCTACCTCTTGTCCACCTAAGTGAGTTCCCATGTCTTCACCTTAGACCCACCTCACCACATGGTTTTACTCTATAAAAGTACCTGGAAGAGACAACTTCCTGGGGAGCTACCTGCTCCTGGCCCCCTCCTGTCCCTCTCTTGGACAGGAGCTTTCTTTTTCTCAATAAATATATTCTGCTCAGAAAAAAAGGATAGACTGTGAATCACACCCTTCCATCAGCACAAAAGGGTTCTCCACCCAAGGGAGCTGTCGGGCTTGAGAAGAGAACACCAACACAAAAGCAGTGGTACGGAAGCAAGCAGGAAAACCTTCTGGCCAAAACACCGCACTGCTAGGAGGGCACCAGCGCAAGAAAGCCTCAGCCCGAAAAGCTGCCTGCCCTCTCACTGGGCTAACTGACAGAAAGACAGGAAAAAAGTTCTCTATGTCTTTGAGATCAGAGTAGACACACCTAGGAGTGGGCTTGGGTGGGCTTCCACGCAAGTGGGCTGGGCGGAAGCAGCAAAGGACAGGAGGTGGAGACCCTGTGTTTTCTTGGAGACGCAGTTAGACAGGGCGGCTGCTCGTTCAAGCTGATGACGGAGAGACACATGGAGGCTCCTCACCTCCCCCACCCTGAGCATTGCGAGCCCTCGCCTGTGCCCCATTCTGTCAGTTCCCACCGTCACTACTTGTCACTTTCGCACCAAGGAACAGCTCAAACTGACAAAGAAGTGCACATAAATCTGCAGCAGAACCAATACATGCTCCGAATAGCAAGCAATGATTAGCAGTGGCCTCTTTGGGGAAAAAATTAGTAAAGTTAAATGATTCTTCACTGTCTCATAATTTTTATTATTCTAGTCTCCATAAAATAATTTTATATTTTTGTACTTAAAATCCCTACATCATTTTTGTTTGTTTTTTTTTTGTTGTTGTTGTTGTTGTTTTTTGGCGGAACCAGGGATTGAACTCAGGCCCTTGCGCTTGCCAGGGAAGCACTTATTCCACTGAGCCATCTCCCCGGCCCCCTACATCATTTTTTACTCGCATTACTAATCATTTCTTCCTGTCACCCAGATATGGAAAATACAACCATTTGTACATAGGCTAAATATTTTGAAAGTAAATAGATTCATAACTTTTTAAAGACACATCTTTGGTTCTATAGAAGAAACTCAAGGGTGAGGTGACAGCAAAGGCTTCTCCCAACGTGGGAGTCCAGTCCATTTTCCCACTACTTTCTTCTTTCTCTCTTTTTAGCCTTCTCCCATTGTTCTATAAATACTGGCCAAGTCCCTCCTTGGTATAAGAAACCTGCTGGGCAATAAAAAGAAATGTATGCACCCCTTTTCTGAAGACATTTTTATCAGCCAGTACCTGAGACAGACACACTCCCTGTGACAGTAACTGACACTACATGACCAGCGCTGCAGAGGTTTAAATCAAGCCCTGGAGGATTTATTTGAAAGGTACAGATGGAGCAAGCAGAGGAAGCTTCGTGGAATGAACAGCAGTTGGGCCGAGGCTTTGGAAGGTAAAGATTTCAATACACAGAGAAAGGATAAAAGGATAAACTGGGCCAATCTCTGTGAGCCTCGGCTAGCACCATCCCTAGAGAATATTTAAGCAAGGAAGCAAATAGCACTTTACTAAGGAGAACTAAAAGAGGATACTAGAAAGGTCAATGACAAGGAGGTGGGGGGAGAATAATGCATTTTAAACCTGTCAATGCAAACTACCCCTTCATGTAGGGACAGCCCAGGTGTAAAGTTCCCCTACCAGCTACAGTGACATGAGAGAAGGGCACAGTTTCACAGACTCCCCAGGCTCTCTTCCTAGTCCACTCCACCAATGATTTTTGCAGCCCTGCCCTGATGAAACCTAGCTTACAATTCACTGAAAGTGTGACTCACCTGCCACACATACACACACACACACTGAGCGCCCACTATGTCCTCTGTCTGTCTGTGGACATGGAGGCGCTTTGCTGATGAGCTCCCAAAGGTCTTCTGGTAGGATTTCCTTGGAATAACCACCAGGGATGACACAAGGCTACTAGGAAACTGCTTCATGAGTGCTAAGAATGGAACCCTGGAGGAGGGACTGCTAGCACTGCAGAAGCTCAAGAACCTCTGTCATCAAGTATGGCCCTACTGATACTCGAGACCTCAGGAATGGAGCAGCAGAGAAGGCGCAACTTCCTGCCATGCAGCCGGGGCAGGGATGTCACTATCATAGGAGGTCATCTGGCAACTTTAGCTTTTCAAGGCTGAGCTATATCCTGAGATAAACCATATTTTTCTTTAAAATTCACACCTCTGATAATTCTAAAAGTAACTATGAGGCTCTTTGTCATTACTAACAGTTGAAGTTGATAATTTCATGGCCATTTTTCTGTATGTGTCTCAGTGAACCTTGTAGACTCAGTGCTCTCTTTCCACATATACCACATACTACAATTTCTCTTTAAAGTGCCTGGTGTCTTTTTTATCAATTTTTTTTAGTTTTTTATTAACTTTAATGAGAAAGAAATAGCAACGAGATAGTTTCAAAACAGATTAGTAGGACAGTTGCAATAGTTAATGCATTGCATATTGTTGTCTTCGTAGTGGTTATTCATAGTACAAGGTGTAGACATGATGTCTTGTCTAAACACTATTAGTACAAATTTTCCTTCTCACTGAACTGAAACAAAGTAGCTGTATATTTATCCTAACTATTTTGTATATACAGATTTTTTTCACTACAAAATGGTCCTTTTTTCATCTCCCCTTTTTTTGTTTTGTTTTGTCAGAGATGGGCTGTTAGAGAAACTGTATTTGGAGAAGTCTTTGAAGGCCCTTTTCATCTTGATGCCAGTTCAAGTATTGTAAGTATTTGAATTCAGCAGAATATCCCAATATAGTCCAATAGTCCATAATAATTGTGGGTTGATGGTGTGTTGATTCAATGTATTACATATATCAATATAATCTATTTGATTCCAGGATCCACAGTATGACTGCAAGTCAAAGATTTCCATCAGTCAGCCTTGAGGGAAAGCCTGCTGAAAATTAGAGAAGTAGGACAGAGAAACATATTCACACATCTCCTTCAACAGAGTGGATGCCGAGTTAACATCTCACATTCTGTGAACGGCATACAGGAAAGTGGCATTTACTCAACCTCATGCATCAGAAGAGCAAGCACATTACAGTTTATGCCAATGCACTAGCAAATGCAGTGCTGAATGGTTTCAGGACTATAGGTACCAGGAAAAGGCCAAGAGCTAGATGAGTGGAGACAGGATGGCATCTGCTGAGGACATACTGATGGCTAAGGGGAGCAGAAAAGATCTGTGTTTGAAACACTGGCTAAAGTGGGTTTCAGCTACAGTGATTCCACAGAGGGCAACCCCAAGAGTATGGCAGGGTGCTGAGCTGTCCCTTCCCAAAGACATGCCTTATGTACCCCCAAAGGCCCAGTTATTTTAGTGGACTAAAAGACCCTTTCCCCAGCAGTTAGCAGGAAGGCATGAGGACTGGGAAACTGCATGCAGACCTGGAGTGGATGCAGGATTCCACACCCCAGGGTACCTAGGATTTGCTGGTGGCTGATCCTCCTCATAGGAGACTTCCTTAAGTCTTTTCACCCCCCACTTTACCCAATAGAAATTGAGCAAGAACACACTTTAAAGGTGTCAGCTATAGTATCAACTCAGGAACACTGAAGCACCTCCTCTTTGTTCTTGGGATTAATGTGCCTTAAGGTCACTCCACCTAAATCAAGGCCGACCAACATTAGTATCAAGATGACAAAGCTGGCCATGTTCTCTACCTTGGCAAATCAAGTTATGTTTGAACTTTTTGGTCAGTTCTTTGCATTTAGCTTTTCAGCTTCTGCATCCATAAATTCTCCTTCCATTTATCATTGCCTTTGGTAAGGCCTTTATCTCAGAAACCTTGCTCCTGAGAGCCCGTCAGTGTCATGTCCCAAACTAGTCAGGACTAGAAGTCAACACTAATGTTCCAGGCTTTCCTCATGTATAGGCAGCAAAGGACAGTGGTAACTGCTTGCACATCTAGACCTCCCAGGATCAGAAGGGTCAACAGATACAAATTACAAACCACATTGCTTCTGCACACGTATACTGACATGCACAACATGTATACATAATGCAGAAAAGTGAGCACTGAGTTAATGCTAACTTACAACATTATGGTACCTACTCAAATAATGTTCCCTCCAAATTCACATCAACCTAAAACCTCAGAATGTGATGTTTTATGGAAGCAGTGACTTGCACATGTAACTAATTAGGTAAGCTGAGGTCACCCTGGAGTAGAGTGGTCATCGTCCAATGACTAGCATCTTCTGAGGAGAGATGCAGTCACAAAGGAAAGGTGGCCGTGTGACAGCAGAGGCAGGTAGAGGCCTGATGTATCTGCAAGCCAGAGTGCCAAGTATTGTGAGCAACCACCTAGAAGCTCAGAGAGGTCGGGAGGGATTTTTTCTCCAGCTCCGTAAAGAAAGAATGGCTTTGCCAACATCTGGACTTCTGACTACTTTGTTCTAAACTGCTAGAGAATACATTTCTACTCTTTAAAACATCAAATTTATGGGATTTTATTACAGGAACCACAGGAAACTACAGTAATACAGTATATAAGAATACCCAAATCGGTACGTAAATTTACTTGAATGTTGACCTTATTCAAATACAAATTTTTCTTATTCCAAATCCACATAGTCAAACCTGCTATGTAAAGGGCAAACATTCAGTGGTGTATACTCTTATCTATAAAAGTAGTATTTTCAAGTATAGAGGTAAAATAAAACCCTAACGGTGTGGGTGTCCCCCAGACAAGGGAGAGGAGAGGGACCTGAAAGCTGCGGGAGCATCTTCATGTGCAGCAGCTCCCCTCCAAGCTCTGCCCACCTCTGCACCCAGGCACTTCCTTCCACTTGGCTCTGAAAGGCTATGAACATGGCATCCTTCCCCCAACTCAGACAGACTATAAATTCTTGCTTGGAGGAAGCTCCAGGAGGCATAAATGGGATTATTTTCTCATGTTCTTTGTAGGCATTTCTGCCTCCTGTATCCCAGACAAATTAATTGCATCTCTGGCTTTCTGGGCCCCTGGACCCCAGCCTGCAAGGAGCCTGCCCAGGCCAGCTCCTTCATGCAGCCACAGGGTCTCTTTCCTCCTCCTAAGTAAGCCTTCCAGACACCACCTTCCTTGGAGGATGCTATTGCCGGCCTTCGGCATGCAGGCAGAAGGCTCTGGGTACCAAGGGGCCACTATGAGTGGCGTTGGGGTAGTCCTTCCTGCTGTAGAAGGTAGGCTGCTATGTTCCTGCTCCACTCCTGGAAAACGTGCTTCTATTCCTTTCCGAACAGCTAGGAAGGAACGAGATTTTATAACTACTGCCTTCATCAGAACGTTACACGAATGTGCACTGGCTACTGTTTCTTCAGGACTACCTGGTGCAGGGCGTGTATGTTAGCATTTGAAGGTCAGGATGATGCATTCTGGCTTATTATTCTTGGTCACTTAATACACTGTGTGAAGTTTGTCAGATGTAATCCACTGGCACTAATGAAGTTATCACTGTGTCTCTTCTTCCCAACAGGACCGCAGCAGCCTCACAATAAGACACAAGGTTGCCATGATAGGTGAGTGAGGGCCATGGGTAATGTGGTGGAGGCTGCACTGACTGCACAGAAATAGGTATCATATTTTAAAAACATAAACTAAGCTGATGTGACAAAGTATAGCAGAAAGGAGAAAGCGCTGGACGAAGTGTGCCCTGGTGATGGACAGTCCTGGGGAACAGTCTACAGCTGTCACTAGGGGGGAGGAGCTGGAAAGAGGCTCCACGTCCTCCACAGTGCTTACCTTCTTTAGGCAGGAAGCCGGGGTGTGCAAAGTGCTGGATGACCATGGGGAGAAGAGGAACTAATCTTGGTTGGACTTTTGAGCCCACACCCTTGAATCTCCCAATGCTTCTGCTTTGCCTAATTTGTTTTTTGCTTCATTTCCTATGGAAAATCCATCTGAACAAAGGGCTCCAGGGCACCTCCCAACTTTTACGACAGAGCCCCACTTCTCACCCATGTACCCACAACAGGTAGGGTCTTCATGGAGAAACCATTCACCCTTGAATCTTCTTATGAGTCTTCTCCCCTGTAATTGAGAGACTAAACAAAAGTAGCAGTCAGTGCCCACACAGCCAAAGGCAGGAGTCTCCTGAAGATAACAGAGCCCAGTAGATAGTTAGAGAGCAAAGCTTCTTCCCCCACCAAGAAGGGCAGGTAAGTGCGGAAGCTCCAGAGTGAGAGATGAGGAGGGAGGAATTGGTGAGATCTGGGCTCATGCACAGGACTGGGGACCTGGGCAGGAGCAGATGCAAGGCTCCTGGCACTGACCTGAGCAGGTCAAGGGATAGTGTGCCTTGTCCTGATTGGAATCTTGGTACTCCACACACTTAGCACTGAAGTTCTTCTCTATAAAATTCTCTAATCCTCTTAAGAGATTGTTGTAACAGTACAGTGTTAGTAACTTAAAGAAGTCAGAATTTAAACAAATATTTTTTGTATTTATGCAAGAATTTGAAGTATTAAACTTTTGGCCTTTTGTAACACTGAGAGTGTGTTGATAAAATGATATTAAAAGATAAGACTTTCTTAAAATGCTTAGCAAGTGATGGCTGCTGAAACACACAGCCAATGACACGTGTATGCAGTTCAACCCTAAGTAGCTGATGCAACTCCATAACCTACAATATGCCACACACACACACGCACACGCACACACACACGGAACCCACAGTGCCACATACCACACACCCCTTCGAAGCACTGCAGAGAGCCCCCTACCTCTCACAGGTGAAGACGGACTCTGACTCTGTGCCCGGCTCTCTGATGACAACCTTTTCACAGTACCAGTACTGGGATTCGTCATGGGCCTCGCAGCGCAACAGCACCTTCTGCAGCTCTCCAAGTGACACTGCTTCCACCTCAAATCTGTCGATCTGGCGCAGGGGACAAAATGACCTCACAGCATCAGCTGGAGTCCAGCAAGTGGTAAGTGCATCACCCCCAGCTGCCAGAAGCAGCACAAGTTTTTTTGAAAACATGATATTACTACAGTTAGCAATAAGGAGGGCAGAAAAGGAAGAAAATAACTAAATTATTGTTATCTATTAAAATATTCTATTCTCTCTCTCTCTCTCTCTCTCTCTCTCTCCCTCCCTCCCTCCCTCCCTCCCTCTCTGTCTGTCTCTGTCTCTTTCCCAGGACCTCCAGTGAGAAAAGACCGCGCTTCCCAGCTTGAGCTGCCACCTGTTGCTCTACAGTCCCCTCCACCCTGGCCCTGACACAGTTCACCGGCAAGTGCATCCACCACAGGACCTACAGGACAGCATGTCCTGTCCAGACCTTGATACTCTGGGAAGCAGAAGACACTTTCCTCATTTTCCCTCCTTCATTCCTTTCAGAAATCCTTTTCCTGCCTTAGCTCTGAATACGAACATTAAGCACATTATGCAATTTGGTTTGCAAAAGCATCATCTAATCTTCCTTCCTAAATCAAGACTTCTTTATGGGGTTTTGGAGGTAATATCCCACACATGTGATCTGTGGCACTCACCCTTTCTTGCCTTATTTTTCTTTCTCATTTTTATTGCTCTACATCCCTCTGGCTCCTCTCAATATACACAATGAGAATTAATCAGAATATCATTAATGTTTAATTTTATGTCATGTAATATATTGTGCTTCTCTCTGAGAATTCTCCTGAATAGTGAAATAATAGAGATCTTTCTAAACAAGTTCTTAATTACCTAATAATATCTGGATAGCATCTCAAGCTATATTTCTCTTTCCTTTTTTCCTTTATTTTTTTTCTTTCTGTCCTTTCTTTTCACCCCTACCCATAACCTCTCCAACTTTTTCTCCCTACTTTGTGTAGGGCCAGGGGTATAGCTCAGCGGACTAAGCGCTTGCTTAGGTAAGCACATCAGCCAGGGTTTGATCCCTGCTTCCGCTTGCCACGCCGGCCCCGCCTTCAGGTGCACTGAGCGGGCAATGGAGTCCAGGCGTGGTGGCGCGCACCTGTAATTCCAGCACTAGGGAGGCAGAAAGCAGGAGGATCGCTATGAATATGGGCTGCATAGTGAGACCCTATGTACAAAAAGAGAAAAGTAAAGAAAAACCTACTTTGTGGGTATAAATATAACATCTTCTATGAAAATCTACATTTTCTTCTTATACTCTCCTTGTTTTTCTTGGCTTTTTCCTTATCTTTTTTTCTTCTCCTAATTTCCAGTCTATTCTACATCAGTAATATTCCCCTGTATTCCTGAGTTATTAAAAAGTTGAAAACCATTTAAATAAGTTTTATGTGTTTATACAGTACACATTTAACTCTTCAGATGTGGTCATCAGCAACAATAGTTACACTGCTAAGAGCAGATCTTAGTGGTCTGAATAGAATGAGTAGGTATCAGAACACAGACCAAGAACACATAACAGGACACTTACAAGGACATCTCTGTTATAGCGGCAGAGCTTTCTGTCCCACCACATCAAAAACCTTTGACACAACAGTGATGGGAAAACAATTCACCAAGATGCCTTTGCCTCAGTTACTCTTCTCTCATTGCTGGGACAAATACCCAATGCCCAAAATGAAGGCAGGAAAGGTTTATTTAGCTCACAGTTACTGGAGTTAGTTCATACTCAGCTGGCTCTATGGCACAGTGGCAAATGGCAGACAGCAACCTTTCATGGTGGTAGAAGGCAACAAAATAACAAGAGGAAAGGGGAAGTGTAAGAGCACCAATGGCTGCAGAGATCACATCTGGCTCCCTTAAGTACCATTCAGGCTCTTCCCAAACTGGATATAGCACTCATACCCATAATCCCCGAAGCACTCACACCCATAATCCCAGCACTGGATCATGAATTAATCACAAAGTCTAGAAGTCTGCCACATGACTGCATGAGACTTGGGGGGGGGGCAACTAGACATAAGCCATAACATTCCACCCCTGAACCCCCAAAGTCTCATGCACATCACTTTGTACAAAAGGCATTTAGCCCATCCCTAAGAATTGACAAAGTCCTAACAGTTTCAGCATTGTTGAACAATCCAACTCCCACATCTCCTTGAAGATCTAAGGCAAATTCTTAGCTGTGAGCCCCTGTACAAATGAAAATTTAAACACTTCCAACATTCAATGACACAAGAAAACATTGCCATCTCAAAAGGTACAAACAGCAGGATACCAAGCACTAGGACCAAAACAACTTCAAAATCCAGAAAGGCCAACAACTTCTGTAGTTCCATGTGGAACATCTGAAGCAATCTGTGGCAAACTGTAAGTTCCATATGACCCCACCCCTATGGCACACTTGCTGGTAGCTCCCATGGCTTCTCTCTTAGGCTGGATTTGCTTCATCTTTTCAGTTTTCCTTAAATGACCCATGTTCCTGGCTTTTCCAAACTTCTTGGGTTTCCACTGAACAGGCTCCTCACTCACAGCTTCACACACTGCCCTCCCAGGGGCACAGGCATGACTTTCCACGACTTCTCCTCAAATCAAGGTGGAAGCCTTCTTCAGAACTCCTGCATTCTGCATGTGCCTAAAACCAATGCCACATGGATTATTTCAAGGTCTGCTGCCAGCCGGAGCAGTGGCCAGGCTTTATTCTCTCTTGGCTATAGAAGTCGAGTGCCTGGATTCCTGAGCACTCTGACCCTGATTCCAAGGAACAAATTCTCCATGCTGGCACCATTCTGGAACCTGATGTGGCTACTTCTGTCATTCTGGAATATGGAGCTCTCTGGCTTTCCCCTTAAGGTGAAGTCCTTCACCCTTGCAATTCTGAGCCTGCAAAAGGTAGAGACCTGCTGCTTCCTGTGATGTGCTCAGGCCATCCTTTCCATTATCTTGTTCCTTCCTTGCAATAGAGATTCTTTCAGCTCTATCTTTGCATTCCACAACTTTATTGAGGCTTCCTTTCTGGCCAAACTCATAACATTTTAAATCATCCTGCTGGGCTATTTGCTCTTGATTTTCAACATAAACATGAATAAAAGCCCCAACAATAGCCATGCCATTGACTCAGTACTCAACTGCTCTGAAGTTTCCTTTGCAAATCCACTACACTTAATCTCAGTCTCAGGCAAAGTCTCTGGACACAAGCAGAATGCAGACAAACTCTCTGCCATGCTGTAACACAAATCACATGGAGTCCAACAACCAATGATTCCTTCTTCCCAGCAGAATTCTCTCCAGCCTGGTCTTTATAGGCAGGCCTTCTGTCAGCCTTCTGGTCTTCTGGCTCTGACCAGAACAGCACTTCTCTTGCAGGCAACATCTCCAAATCTTTCCTATCCCTTCCCATAAACAATTCCCAAAAGCTGGTAATCCACATGGTCAGGTATAGCTACACCAAAGACCCCACTTCTCTGGTACCAAATTCTCTCTCAATTATTCTTCTCTCTTTGCTGGGACAAATATCAGACACCCAAAATGAAGGAAGGAAACATTTATTTAGCTCACAATTACTAGCAGTTTCAGTCCATACGCAGCTTGTTCCAAGCAGAATGCCATACAACAGAGAGTATCTTTTCATGTTGGCAAAAGGCAGCAAAATAGCAAGAGCAAAAGGGAGGAGTAACCACAATAATGGCTACAGGGAGCAAGCCTCTCCCCCTTAAATTACATTCAGGCTCTGCTGCAGGCTAGTTGTAACACTCACACCCATAATCTCAGCAGCATTCATTTCATAATCCCAGCACTGGATCATGAATTGATCACAAAGTCTAGAATTCTTCCCCAAGACTGTATGAGGCTTAGCGGAGACAACTAGACACAAACCATAGCCATTCCTAACTTGGTAAAAAGTTCTCACTAATACTGAAGATATGACTTCCAAACAACTTTAAAAAACAATTAAAATGACTGGACATACTAAGAGACAGATATGCAGCTCAGTGAAACAAAGAGATAATCAGCCAATTTAAAGATGGAACCAAGGGGTTGGGGAGATGGCTCAGTGGAATAAGTGCTTCCCTCACAAACACAAGGGCCTGAGTTCAATCTCAGGTTCCACAAAAAAATGATGATGATGATAATGACAAAGACGTAACCAAGCACAGGTATGCAACATTCAATAAAGTGAACAGCAAGTCTACAGAAAAAATAATAAGCAACTGAATGAACTAGGAAAGATAATTCAGGATATAAAAGACCACTTCATTGAAAAATTAGAGGATATGACAGGAATCAAACAGAAAGTTTAGAAATAAAAGACTTCAATTGAAGATTTTAGCAGTAGGCACAATCAATCAGAACAGAATATCAGGACTTAAGGACAAAAGTGATGAAGTAGAACATTTCCTCAATGATACACAAAACACAATCAAGAGAATCAGGAAAAAAATAGAATCAGGAGATGATATCAGATCTCTTACATTGGTCTAAAAACAATAAACCTGTGGATTACTGGAATCAAGGGAGAGAGTTGGAATCCAATGGAATAAAAAATATATTTATGAAAATTACTGCAGAAAATTTCTCCAAATCTAAGCAAAGAGTTATACTAAGGTAAATGAGACACTTTAAAATCAACACAGCCAGAAAAGAGCTTCTCTATGACACATCATAATAAAAAAAATCCCACAAATTCAGAGCAAAGGTAAGATATTAAAAGCTGTTAAGAGAAAACATCAAATGACTTCTGAAGGTAAATCCATCAGAATAACCACAGATTTCTCAACACAATTCTGAAGGACTAGGAAAGCTTGAGTGAAGTTTTCCATGCCCAATTTAAAAAAAAAAAAAAAAGCCAATCCAGATTCTATATCCTGCAAAATTGTTATTCAAAATAAATGAGGAAATAAAGAACTTTCAGAACAAAGACAAACAAAGCAGCACTACAAAAATACTCAAGGGAATCCTAGATACTCTGAGATAAACAACACCCAAAATACTAAAAGAAAGATTAATTCTCACTGGGAGAGCAGTTAAACGAAAGTAAAATAAATCAGCATTAGAGAAATAATACAATGACAAGAATGAATAAGTAATTCTCAATGCCAACTCTCACTATAAATGGTGTAACACCCCAAGCAAAAGACACAGAAAGGCAGGTTGGATAATAAATATATAAATAAACAAATAAGTAAATAAATCACAACTGCATGTGCCTGTATGGGCAACACCTCTTTGACAAAATAACACATCACCTGAAATTGAAAGGATGAGTAATTACACTGCACACAGCAGAAACCCAAAAGGAAGAAAGACTAACTGCTCTAATTTCTGAAAGTTGATATCACACCAGAACTGATCAGAGAAAACAATGAAAGCAAAAGATACTGATACCATACTGGGAAAAATTCACCCAGATCATGTAACAACTATAAATATATATGTAAGAACATGAGTACACCCAATTTCATAAAGCAAAAACAATTTCCTAAAAAAGGGAAGATAAATACCAGTGCTATCATAGTAAGAATTTTAATGTCTCACAAATAGTTCAATTAGACAAAAAACATCTACAAAGATATATCAGTTAAATTGGACCACAGAACACACCCCACAGGTCCTGCCCTTGGATGTGCTGAGCTAGCCACCCATATCGGGCATGGTGGTAACACATTGTAATCCTGGCACTGAGGAGGCTGGAAACATGAGGATCACTATGAGTCTGAACTGCATAATGACACTGTTTACCAAATACATACAGAAAAAAAAATAGAATAAATGGATTTAACAAATATCTATAGTGCTGCTTCTAACAACAACAAAATATACAATCTTTTTAGTTGTTTCTCCAAAATAGATCATATTCTCCAAAATAGACCATACTCTATACCATAAAGTATGCCTTAAATAAAAACCGAATACTCTTGTCCACCCTATCACATCACACGGAGTAAAACTAGAAACAATGGCAAAAAAGTATAAACTACACAGACATATGGAGATTAAATGATACACTTTTGAATTATCAATGGATCATGTAAGAAACACAAACCAGATATGGTGGTGCATGGCTTCTAACCCCAGCACTTAGAAGGTGGAGGGTGGTGGATCATCATAGGTTTGAGGACAGCACAAACCTTCATTTATTATGATATGTCATAATAAATGTGATGTGTCATAGAGAAGCTCTTTTCTGGCTATGTTGATTTTGAATGCTACACAGTGCATTCAAGCCAAGTCTGAATTTCATAGCAAGACCCTAACTCTGAATAAAGAGGAGGAGGAGGAGAAAGAGGAGGAGGAGGAGGAAGAAGAAGAAGAGAAAGAGGAATAGGAACCAATATTGTGAAAAATGGCCATATTGCCAAAATTGTTATACAGATTTAATGCAGTCACTACCAAAATATCATCAATGTACCTCACAGAACTAGAGAAAATATTCTTAAATTTTATTTGGAGCCAGAAAAGACTTAGAATAACAAAAGCAATCTTGAGCAACAGAGGCAAGACAAGAGGCATTATAATCCCTACTTGAAATTATACTACAGAGCTACTGTGATAAAATCAGCAAAGTACTGGCAAAAAACAGACTCAAAGATCAATGAAACAGATTAGAAGATGCAGATACAACTACAGCACACTCAGCTATCTTATCTTTGACAAATGGGCCAAATATGTTCACTGGAAAAAAGATAGCCTCTTTAACAAATGGTGCTAGAAAAACTGGCTCTCCACATGATGAAAGCTAAAACTAGACCCAAGTCTATTGCCATGCACTATACCAAAGTCATGATGGATAAAAGATCTAAACATTAAAACAGAAGCACTAAATCTCCTAGAAGAGAAAGGAGGTGAAAATCTTGAAGACATAGGGTAGGCAGTTCATTAACCAAAACCAAACTGAGAAAGAAATTCTGCAAAAAATCAACAACCAGCATCTCATCTTATTGAGAAGTTTCTGTTGTCAAAAGAAATCACCAAAAGAGTGAAGACAATCCACAAATTGGAAAAAAAAAATTTAATAATCACACAGACAAAGGTCTTCTATCTAGAATATATAAGGAACTAAAAAAATGAGGGCCCCAAAATTTAAAGACCCAATCCAAAAATGGGCTTTTGAGATGAATACACACTTCTCAGAAGAAGAAATACAAATGGAAAATAAAGAAATGAAAAATGTTCCACAGCACTGGCCAGTTAAAAATGCAAATTAAAACAACATTGGATACAATCTCACCCTAGAAAATAGGAAAAAAATAGCTATTGTAAAGAAATCAACTAACAACAAATGCTGGAAAGGCCTGACTAAAAAGGAATCCTTCTCAACTATTGTTGGAAATGTAGGCAGGTACAACCACTATGAAATCAGTGTGGAGACACCTTAAAAAACTAGGACTGGAAATCCCATTCAAACCAGCTATTCCCCTTCTGGGTATTTCACTAAAAAAATAAATAATAAATAAAAAAAGTTACTCATGTCTAGTATTTGGATTTATTAATAAAAGTGATAATCAACAGAAAAGATATTTGCAAGTACCTAAGTTAGAAAAATATTCCCAAATCGCCTAATGATGCATTTCAGGATCCTAGAAAAACAAGAACAATCCAAACCCAAAACCATTAAAAGTCTTTGAAAGAATAAAACTGGTAAGTCCTTAGTCAAACCAACCAAAAGAGAAAAAGACCCAATATGATACGAAATGGCAAAGATAGATTAGAAAGACACTACTGAAATCCAGAGGATTGTAAGTACCTATTTTGAAAATTTGTCTTCCAATAAATTGAATAATCTGGAAGAATTGGACAAATTCCCAGATATATATGACATATAAAAGTGAACTAAACAGATATAAAAGCTCCAAATAGAGAAATAATGGGGAATGAAATTGATATAATAATAGAAATTACACCCCACTAAGAAAAGCCCAGGGCCCAATTACATTGCTGAATTTTAAAAGAATGTTAGAAAAGAACTAATGTCAGTGTTCCTCTCTCAGATTAAATTGAAAGGGAAGGAATACTGCAAAACTCAATTTTATAGAGCCAGCAGAACCCCAATATCAAAGCATACATAATTTTTAAAAAGGGAGGAAAGGAGAGAGGGAGAAACAGACAGATAGAAACAGTGAGACAGAGAGAGAAGGAGGAAGAAGAGGAAGAAGAGAAGAAGAAGGAAGAGGAGGAGAAGG
>PVKA01033492.1:0-24333 GCA_004027165.1 Ctenomys sociabilis
AAGGAAGGAAGGAAGGAAGGAAGGAAGGAAGGAAGGAAGGAAGGAAGGAAGAGAGCACATCCAGCAGACCTTAATCCCAAGGCATCTGGTTCACAATGGAGCTTGATAACTGCCTGTGGAAGACAGGATATTAGAACCAAACAAGTTTTCCTAAGTTGGTTTATGAAGCTTAGTGCACTAAACCCAGGCAGCTGGCCTGTCTTTCTCCAGCTGATCCTAAAGTAAAGTTTCAACGTTTAGGTCATGCTCAGGTTTAATAAGAGGCAGTAAAGCATAGTGATGGATAGTACATGCTCTGCATGCAGAACCCATCAGTTTAAACCTGGCTCTCCCACACTTTACTACATTACATTGAACAAGCTAGTTACTGTCTCTGTGCCTCAGTTTTCTCATTTATAAAATGAGGATGATCCTACAACCTTCTCCTAGAGTTGCTGTGATGATTAAATGATTGGTATAGTGTATAAGATTACACCTAGAACATGTCATTACAATGGAAATAACAGCTATTTTTGCTATGATTATGATCATTCATGCTTCATGGTAGAAAGACCACTTAAGAACTTAACTTTTGAAAGTTTAACATCGGTTAAGCTTTGTTAGCTTGGCCAGAGTTTTCATAGTTTCTTCTGCCTTAACAGGAAGTCAAGACTGACCTCACAATGAAGAGAATATCTTAAAAGCCACACAATAGGGAGCAGAAACCACTGGCGGGTAGGCCACAGATCCTGTCTTCCTGGCCAGGTTCACCTTTCTACAGTGGCACTGAGGCCTAGGAGCTTCACATCCATCTCATTCAACCAAGTTCCATAGCCACTGGGTTATCCTCAGATTCCGGGAAGCCAGAAAATAACTTCTAAGAAATTACAAAGGTGTGCCGGGCCGGGGAGATGGCTCAGTAGAATAAACATTTCCCTGGCAAATGCAAGGGTCTCAGTTCAATCTCCGGTTCTTCCATTAAAAAAAGGTATGGTGGCACACACCTGTAAGTCCAGTCTTCAAGAGACAGAGGCAGGAAGGGGATCACTGCAAATTTAAGGTCAGCCTGGGCTACACATAGTGAGAATAAGGTCAGCCTGAATTCCATAGTGAGACTCTGTCTCAAAACAAACAAAATGACAGCATGGACAGTGACAATAAAGAAACTGGAGTCCCAGTGGTCTCCCCACAATGAGCATAACACCCAGTAAGCTATGAGATGCCACAGCCTCTGTGGTGCTAGGAGTAAGTACGCTCCTCCCTGAGAAAGACGGGGAGTGATCCCCCTGCACAGTGGGGTACAGACAGCCACAGGAGGAGCTGTCCTGAGCAACTCAAGAGTGTAATCCTATGGAAATGTTCGTTCTCTGTTTTTCAAGCAGGAGGCAAAGTCAAATTTATGAACACAATTATGTTCACAAATATGCACACAAAAATGTGCACAAAATATAAAATGAAGAATGCCAAATGGTAACTAAGAATACATAATAGCATGGGAAAATGGATAGTATTAAAGAAGCAAAAATCAAAATTTATTCCCGCTATCATTTTAATTAGAGAAGTATATATATATATATATCTGTAGGCAAAAATAGGAGAGAGATATCTTAAGCAGTCTGTATGCTGGAGAAGCACCATGATGAGATTCTACTTTCATTGACGGCGTAACATTGGTCATTTGATTTACAAAAGGTAGTAAGTTTAAACTCTGAGAGAAAAACAGTAGAAGTAGATCTGAAGCCACCCCCATTCCAAGTTTATCTGCCATCTCCAGCGCTGGCCAGGGCTGGGCTAAATTAAGAGAGCTGCTTTGGCTCTGAGAAGCATGAATGTGAAGGTCATTCAGCAGAGGCTGAGCCCTCAGCCACCTGTAGGGAAGTTTCTTTTGTAACAAACCCAGCGACAGAGCCTGAAGACAGGGCCAACCAGTCTGATCAGAAATTTAACTAATCCCCAGAATAATGTCCCTTAAATCAGATGTTCTTAGTGATAAGTAGAAAGAATGCCACGGAGTCAGAAACATGGAGAGACCCCGAGATAGACCTATGTCCTTTCTCACTGTCCCCCTCCACCACAGGACAGTAGCGGAAATCCTCATCTGCTCCGTCAGCCTACACATCTCTCAACCCCACCCACTCTCAGAAAAAGCAAGGAAAGAGAAGAGATGGTTTTGTCTGATGAGCCCACTTAGCTCTCACTCTTAGTCAAGAGACTTCTTTAGAGGTCACCTAAGCAGGCCACCCTCTCATTTGGTCGTGCCATCTGGACTCTGGGCCAGAAGATGGCCTGATGACCTCAACTGACATTGTTTTTTGATGCCTCTGGCCATGCAGTCATCAAGATACAAATAAGAACATGCTAAGCCAAGGCTTTGTGACTTTCCCTTTTAAGCATTATACAGCATTTACCAGTCCTGGAGCCCAGAATTCCCAGGAGGGCATGAGGCAGCAAGCTCGTAGAAAGTTCCCTCCATCAAGCTACTCCAAGCAATTTCCAGGAGGGTCCTTGGGGTGCTAAGCTCCCCCTACCATCCCTACTCAAAGAAACCAGTAGAACCCTCAGGCTCAGGCTCATCTTGAGTGATCTGGGGAGGCTATGCCTCTTCTCATCCATCTCCACTGCTCCAGGCTCCAGAGGTACCCCCTTGCCCCCCAGGCAGTAGGAAGCTATGTTATTTATGTCCATTTATCCCTGCAGTCCAGGCTCAGAGCATTATAGGCCGATGAGAGCATTTCCTGGGGACAACTTGATGACCATGATAAATTCTTGGTCTAGCCTGAATCCCTCCAGCTCAGGCCCCCATGGACATAGAGATCAGTTTGCACCTTCCTAGCTAAGAATGCCTGAAAAAATGTTCCTTATTTTCTGATTAGACTGACAGGGTATGGCACACAGCAAATCCATCTGACCGAGAGCTCCTTACCCTACCTGCTCAGAAATCACCTGCAACCAAGACAGTATGTTCCACACAGTCCCCCCACTCCAGCCTCCATTCTCCCAGTCCAAAGGCTCTGGCTGGTGGCGCAGAGGGAGCCTACAAGGACATCCAGTCCCAGAAAGGCAGAACAACAGGGTCCTCCTGGTGTCAGTGACCCTACATGAAGGTGTGGTTAGATCACAAAAACAGGCTGAAAGGATTTGAATGTGGTTTGTTCCCCCTGAAGGTCTTTCATGCATTAGAATCTTGGTCTTCGGTGCGGAAACATGGGGAGGTGGAGGAACCTCTATGAGGAGAGGCCTACAGGAAAGTAATTATGTCACAGGCCTCATGGCCTGAGGAATGAGTTAGTTCCTACTAGTGTGAGTTGTTGCAAAAAGAGAAGGATGAGCCTCTGCTTGGTTTCTGACTTTCTGTCTCCCTGGGGAATCTCATATTCTTCTACTCCCCTGTTGTGATGCCATCTACTATGAGGCCCTCACCACAGGAGCTAAGCAGAAGCTGGTGCCACACTTGGACTTTCAGAACTGTGAGCTAAAAAAAAAAAAACTCTTTTCTTTCTAAAGTATCCAGCCTCGGCAATTTTGTTATTATGGAGGACCATGTGGGCAACTCTCCTTCAAAGAAGAGCAGTTATCTCCATTTGGGTAGTGCCTGACCTTATATCCATGTGCTGATGCATACAGAGCTGGCTAGGACTTTTCCCTATCCTTTCAATTGGCTTTAAGCAATGCATATTGGCCTGACCAAGATGCTGGTGGTAGTCTTTGAAGACAGCAGGCATGTTTCCGATAACCCATACCTGCTGCTCATTAATATAAGCCAGGTTGAAACAAGACAAAGAACCAGTACTCCACACTCGGCTGGGATCAAGCCTCGAGATAGAGGCTATAACTCTGTGGGGATTAAAAGATTACACATCAGAGTGAAGCACTAGACCTCAAAACATAAGATACTATCTCAATAGTATTATACAAATCATTTTTTCTGCATATCCTTCCCTGCATACCGCAGAAGTAAATGCAAGCCTCCTACCTAGCCCAGCTCACAGTACTCACCTACTTCCCACAGTTCTCAGTCATTCATCCTCAAACCACTCCTCCTTCCTGACTCAATAAAACCTAGGTGCAGCCCTGGATCAAGGTCTTTGTTCCATTTAGCCATCGCCATGGCTGCACTTAGGACCTCTTGGTCCTAATAATTATAAGTATGTTTTAGTGCCTTTATTTTCACCATGGGTTGCACTGGGAGTGGTAGATTGAAATTAACTTGGTTGGATTCCAAGAACATATTTTGGAGATTATAAATATAGATTTCTTGGACCAAGATGAGAAGCAGGAGGGGACTCCAACAGTTATAGAAATAGAAAACAGACTGATATCCAAGCCAACCCCAAATCCCCTGATTTCCAGAGTGCCCAGCTCAGTGGGTCCAAGTACAGGCAACCTTATGATCATGAGAGACACCAGATTCTACAGCCCAAAGGTCCAATCTGTCCCAAGGAGACTGGCCAGGTGGCAACGAGCAGAAGCTGAAGTTCCCCAGGAGAAGAGTTAACAGTCCTCTCCCCAGACATGGATGCTTATCCTCCTCAAACATCCAAAACCCATTCTGCTTTGTGCCAGCTTTCCCAATAAATCCAAGGCCCACAATGATTTACCAGGAGCCTTGGTTATTGGAAACAGCAATCTCACTTACCCAGAGCCTCGCTGAGAACAAACCATAATTTAGAGCTGGATTTATATTGTTTGTTCTACAGCAACAAACTCAGCAAATCATAAATTCCTCCTGAGATGAAAAGTGGAAATTGACAATATTTATGAACTTAAAAGGCAGAGAAGGGCTTGACCAGGCCTTTGATTTGTAACTGTAACTCCTCTTGGTGGCTCCGCCAAGGACACAGCTGCTGTCCCAGCCCTAGGTGCTGGACTCAAGCCACAGCATGAAAATGGGGCAGGGGAGAGTGCGCCAAGAGGTGTGTCCAGCCTGCATGGGATGGTGTGTGATGCCAGAGGTGGGACAGGCCCAGTGCCTGCAGAGACATACAGCTGCAGGGAAAGTGAAGCCAAATGTTCCAATCATGAGCTCCTCCTGTGAAGGTGAGACCTGCTTGCCAAACTCATCTTCATGTAATACTTTCTCAGTACTTTCATCTGTACACCAGACACACTGAATACCTCCTATGAGACAGGAGGACAGACATAGCTGCACCAATAATTCCACCTAATGGATACACATTAGGAAGCACGTGAGGAAGTAAGAGCCAGTATCTCCCTCATTGCAGTTGCAGACTTGCTTTTCCTGATGTCGCCTCCGTGGTTCTTTTCTTTCAGTTCCCTGTTCCAACTCTCCATCCTCCTTCACACCCACCACCCAGCCCTCATGCTTTCAGCCTTGCCCAGTACTCCTCACTCATCCACTGAGGGGTTGTTTGGCTCCAGGGGTATATTACCTGATACAGCCACAAAGGAACCAGAACAGGTCATCCCACATCACCACATCACTGCCCCTCTTAACCACCAGTGCCCAGGTGGATGAGACATGGAGAAGCCCCCAGCCAAGAGCCCCAGAGGCCCTGGGATGTCACTGGCTGCCCTGACCAACCTCTGAAGAAACATCTGGCCCAAGAACCATCCAGGGCCATGCACCATTGTTTGGATTCCCAGGCAGAATGGTGCCTTGGGAGCCAGCTGCCTCATGAAGCTCTGTGGGGACTGCATTGGGGTGCTCACCCAAGCTCTCTAGCATCACATCCAGCACAGTGGCAGCGGCACTGGTGATCCCCAAGTTCTTGGAGTTGAGGTTGTCTGCAACTGCAATGATGAGGGAGAGCAGCATGGGTTGCATGCTGTCCTTCAGGAGGGGGATCATCTTGGCAAGGGACTCCAGAGCCCACTGGTTCACTTTTTTGTTGGAATCCTGAAGCCTTGGAGTGAAGGCATCAAACACCTATTGAGAGAACAAACATCAAGAGTTCACCATCAGTCTGCCAGAGGGACAAGAGAACCAGAGACTCAGAATTTCCAACATGTGCCCAGCCCCTCAGCCACATCCCATAGGATTTTGGCATTGCCAAGGCCAAGTGGAGGGCAAATGTTTTTCAGCTCAAGCTTCCCTGAGAGTTCAGGTACAACATCCAACCTGGTTCAGTTTTCCAAACCAAAGCTGCATGCACCAGAGATTAACAGGTGAGAGTGCAGAGGTGAATGACACTCACCTGGACCAGGTTGGCCACAATGAGCTCTGGCTTGGTCTTGCAGTATTCAAGGAGGCGTCCCACACCTTCCATCCGAGACTGGTACTCTTTGGCCTCCAGCAGGCTCACCAGTTCCCGAAGTTGCTCTGCTATCTCCACACCTCCCTGAAGGGAGGAGTGGGTCACCAGCCTTGGGCCATTGGAGTCAGATCTAGGGGAAAAGAGCCCCAAGTAATGACCCCATCTGTTGCCCTGTGCTCCCTCTTACTGGCAGGTGGGGCAGAGACAACTGTCACTGTGGTTCGGTTCTCACCCAGTTCTCCTCCACTTGCTGCTTGGGAGCACTAATCTTGGGAATCCTGGAAGTTTCTTTCCCCCCACCTTCTCCCTGATGCCTCTATCCTGCACTTGGTTGGTTAGGTTCTGCTCACACTCCTCCAGTATCTAGGAAAATATTAAGAAGCCTATTCCCTGACATTGGATCACATGCTCATCAGAGCTCTGAGGACAGTCCAGCCAGTATGAGAGCAGCTCCACACAGACCTCCTAGCTCCCACCCTCAGTGCCAAGCCAGGGTCACTGAGTTCATGCTCTACACTGAGGTCACACCTAACAGGACTCAACACCATCCAACTCCCATTCATTCCTGCATCCTACATTCTTGCCTACCAAGAGCTGTGCTGCACACCGACAGCAAGGTAGGAAACATGGTCTTTGCCTTAAGGAGCTCATGAACCAATAGAAGGCAGAGTTATAAAGAACAAGGAGCAGCCACCCACTCTGAGAATGTGGGGCACAGAGTCATCTTGGGGAAGGTAACGGGGGAGCTGGCTCTTGCAGAATCAACAGGCTTGTTCTAAGTGGGGACTGAGCAGCATAAAGAAAAGCGCAGCAGGGAGGCGGAGTGCAGAGCGGCAGGAGCTGCTCTGGCCTAGCTGCTGAGAGAGGAAGAGAGGGAGAGTACAGGAAGTCATTCCTGCAGAGGTGGGCCTTAGCTGGTACCCTTGTAAGGAGTCAGATATGATCATCCCAAGAAACTGCAGAAGAATTTAAATTTTAAATATAGGAGTGACCATTGGATTCCTGCTTAGTTCCTAGGTGCTCCCAGTACCATCCTCCAATACTTCTAGACCGTCTGGACTGCATGTGCTTCCAGCTCTGCCTTTGAATCAGTGCCAGGTTGGCCATTCTGATAGCTAAAGGATCTCTGCTCTAAGTTAAAACTGGGAGCCAGGCCAATAGCACATCTCACCTATAATAATGGAATGGAACTCCCTTGGCCAAGACTCCAGGAACCAACTCTACTGGTGCATGTCCTCAAGCCCCAGATTTGGTCTGCCCAAGATGTGGCTGGAGGACACTTCCTATAAATCCATCCATTCCTATTGCAGAACCAAGCAGGTCTCAGCTATACCCCTAATCCATGATCCACCCCAGAACCACCCCTAGCCTTGGGAAAGCCAGATGCCTCTGCAGGTAGTATTGGACATGGAGCCCCAGAGAAACAAGAACAGCCATACCCCTCCTCACAGGGCAGCCCGTTCTCACATGCCACCAGACTCCTTGACACCTTGCGGCCTTTGGCAGATGGAAGTTCATAGTTATCTTCTAGTCCCTTGAAAAATATATGCAGAACTTAAGCCAAAATCAGCACCCCTCTAGTGAGCTGCCCAGCATTCCAGTAGAAGACTTAACAAGAGGAATAAGCCCTTCCTCCCGGAAGAGCTCAGCATTATAGTAGAGCTTTCCAGAAGCCTGGTGGTGGCTAGTGTAGAGACCAACATCCCCACTGAATACATGAAGGTGTGGAGGCCCAGGGAACTCAAGGAATCTGTGCTCCAGGTAGGACTAGGTAGAAACACAGGAGACAGAACCACACTACCCTACCCAGAAAGACTAGTGGGGTCCAGCACCCCACTCCACTGGCCCACAGCAGGCTCTGCTCTAACCCCACCCTGAAAGACAAGTGTCCCCTGCTTACCCGCTGCTTGATGGACGCCATGACTTTTCGTAAGTCATGAGAAGGGAGGGACTGCTTCAAAAACATGTCAAATTTAGTATTTGCCATCAAGATAGTCACCATCTTCCGGCCATAGAACCTGTCATGGGAGAAGGAGGAAGATGGAGGAACAGCCACAGAAGTGCATGACGAATTTTCTCTATAGCTTTACTTAAGTTTCCCAACTGATGTAGGAAAGATTTTAATACATTTTTCTATTATGAAAGTAGTCCCTACATAGTAAAACTTTTTTTTTTTAACTGGGGATTGAACTCAGACCCTTGCGCTTGCCAGGGAACTGCTTATCCCACTGAGCCTTCTCCCTGCCCCCTAAAACTTTTGATTCATAAAAGATGGATGGCATTCCCAAGAAAAAACTTATTATTAAAGTAAGTTTTATGGTTTGGCTGCACATATTTATAATCCTAGCACTCTGGGAGACTGAGGAGGGGGACTTCAAGTTCAAGTCTAGCCTGAAAAATCTAGTAATTTATCAAGACCCTCAAATTTAAAAACAAAATTAAATTTCTGTACTGAGTTTAATCCCCAGTATAGCAGAAAAGAAAAATATACACATGTTCTTATAGTCTGTCTTCTATGTACATACATTTTGGTTGATATCAGAACTGTGCATACAACACGTATCTAGTCATTTCATTTTATCATGTTTTCCTTTCCTATCATTAAAAACTCTTCATAAGCACCCATTTAACTACCCAATATTGTGTTGAATGGCTACACTAAAATAGATCTAATTTCTGTCTAGAATGGGAAATTCAGAAATCTGAGAAGTGCACAAACAGTATAGAACAGGAGTAATCTGCACTTCTTAGTATGCAGTGGAAGTTGGGGAAAGGAATTGAGAAGGGGTTACAGAGGAGGTGACTCCAGGATTGGGATTCACAGGATGAGTAGTTCACAAGTAAGGCAGAACTGGGGAGTAGGAAGGAGGAGTCATTGGAGGGCTGAAGTGGTAGCCTGAGTCATGAGCAGGGAATGTTTGGGGAACCGTGAGCAGAGGTTCACCAGCGGGAGAGAATGGGCTGGGGACGAGGGCAGGGTCCTGTTTGAGGAGACACCAAGGAGGTAGGCTGAGGTCTGCGGGCAGTGGGAGCTGAGGGGTCTGGCACCGGCATGGAGGGCAGATTGGTGGGGCCAGACTAGGGCCTAGGAGGCCAGTTAGGAAGCCACCATCATGGCCCATGCAAGACACCAAAGCCTGCAGTACGGCACAAGTGGATCAAAAAAGGCAGCTGCAGTCAGGAGCTGCTGACAGGGCTAAAGCTGCAAGATTTTGTGGCTGCTCAGATAGGAGAAGGGCACACCTAGAATTAACATATTTCATCCAACCTAAGACTCTCCCGATTATAAAATGCACCATTACTTTACTTTTCACTAAAGTAAAACAAAAAAAGAAAATGCTGGCAGTTTCCACTGCCTTCTGGACACTGAACCTCATCTAAAAGGTCACTACTTTATTTGCTCAGATAAAGATTTTGGTGGTTGCTTTGCAATAGAATATGGAATTTGGGTTGTTCCTTCGACAATATTTGTTCCTTTGCTGTCTAACTCATGTCATCCTGTTCTGTCCCTACACCTCTTCTCAAGCATAGTGACTTTTCATCGTGAGGCCAAATCATAGTAGATTTCTACTTTTGCAACTGTAATTAAACTCAACAATTCTCTGCAGAGTACACAAAATGATTTCTGAAAATGAGTCAAAAGGTGGGCAAGCCGAGAAAGGGCCGTACCCCAGTTTCTACAATACAAGTGTAGTTCAGAAGTTTATCTGAGCAACGACAGTGATGTCTGCGAATGAGTGAGCAGTAAAACATGAGTGGTTCTCACTGCCTAGACTCGTGACTGTGACAGCGACTATTAGATCCAGGTCAGCATAGGATTTACAACGTGGGGGAAATGTGTCTTAGGCCCAGGGAGGTCCAGGGTTCCTGTCTTGCACCTTGGGTGACTTGGTAAATAAGGGTGACCTTGTACAATAGCTGCAGCACAGAGAAGCAGACTTGGGGGGAAAATGAGTTCCTTTAGGGACACTTTTTGCTGAAGATAATGGTAGAACATTTAGTGACAGTTCCTCTAGAGATATTACAGATTTGAAGCTGATGTTTGATTAAAAAGTCTGGGCTGGAGAAAGAGACTGGGAAGCATCAGAGTTTGCTGGTGGGTGGAGCCTAAGGGGTGGGAGTCAGAAAAGGAGGAGACTGAATGGCTGAAGCCACTCCAGCCATCTCCATTCAGACATATAGACACAGCTCCTGGAAACAGGGATAAAGCCTAGCAGCAGTGACACAGAAACCAAAGTGCAATCACAGGGCTCCAAAAAGGAAAATGAAACATAGCCAGCATTGTCCAAAGTCAGAGGGCCCTCAGATAGGAGAGGACATCCATCTGGATCACATCAGTCTTGATTTCTATCCCTCTGCCAAGGACAGATAAATAGGAAGCAAAGCTAAGCATTCTAACTCTGTCCACCACCGTCCCTCTTTCAGCCCTGTCATTCACTCAGCTGTTCTCTTAAAAACCTCAAAGGTACCTTCGATTGGTCTTTGAGTCCCTCACCACCACTTGCTGTTGGCCGTGCCTTCGCAGTATGCCGAAGCCATCTACCCTCATAGCCTCCTGTTTGCTGTCCTCCTCCACTGGGCCCCTCTCTCCCACCATCAATCCTCCACTGAGAAGCCAAGAGATTTTTTTTTTTTTTTTAATCAAACAGCTAGCAAGCATATGAAAAAAACCAGACCCAGTAATCAGGTAGAAGTCTCTCTGAAAACAATAAACTGTCACTTTCACAAAACCATTGGGTTGATAAAAATTAGATGTTCAGATGCTGCCACAGAACAGCCAGGCCCTGGGGAGGAAGGCACCTTGGCTGGCACAAGGAAGGCCGAGGGCCGGGACACAGGACAGCCTCATCCCACTGGACCCTCCAACGGTCAGGACCTTCAGCCACGGTGCTGCTCTTAGCTGTATCCATGGAGATCCCAGCTCAGCTCCGTGGGGGCCAGGACACGTGTGGGGCAGCTAGGCCCAGCACGCTTCTCCATGGGCGGAAATGACAGAAAGGAGCACACAGAAGGGGATAGTGGGTGACACATGTGATGTGGCCTCTAGAGCCTGCTGGCTATGCCTGGACGCATCAGGGTAGGGTTAGACCAAGAGCACTAGACACCCTCAGTGACATCTGACTGAGGTGCTGATAACTTGCCCTCCTCCGAGAGCTGGAACGAACTTAGCCTCAGTCTTCACTCTGATGATCAGATCCCACTTAAAATCTTCAAAATCCCCATCGCGCTCCTACTAAAAAGTCCTCCTATCGCAAAAATCCCAAATTTCTACCCCTAACCTTGATTTCTGAGGCCTCTGTGGCCTGTCCCACCACGGCCCTGGCTCTGCGTTCCCCTAGCCCAACCACCTTCTTCCTCAAACACCAAGCTGTTTTCCTGCAGCAGCCTTTGTCCCACTTCCTCTGCCTACATTATACGGCCTGATCCTGATCCGTAAGGAGGCCTCCACCTCTCCAGTCAGTTCGCAGACCCTCCCCATCCCCCTTGCATCTTTGCTGCATCTTACCTTCTGGTCCCTTATGTGTCTAAAGTGATCACAATATTTACTTGTTTATTACCTATCTCCCACAACTAGGAGGTGCGCTCCCAGATAACAAGGGCTTAATTCTTCTTATTTGCTTTATCTCTTGAGAAAATGCTTGAGTGGGTTTTACAGAGAGTAAAAATGGGGCTGGGTAGAGACCGCAGTAAGAACACGTCAGGCGGAGAGCAGAAGGGAAGGTAGCTATGGAAGCAGGGGGCAATGGCCACTCCCTGAAGGGGCCTGATATGACCCTGGAAAGAGATAGGACAATGGCTGGAAGGGAAGGACACAGCTTCTGCCCATCTCACTGTACCTTTGCATGACCCAAGGAAGCTGCGCTGAAGGGCCAGGCCCCTCGGGGCTGGCGACTTGCCTTGCCCATCCCAGACTCTGGACCCAACCTACCTGGTGTCCTGGTTGGAGTCCTGGGCCAGCCTCACCAGAGTGTGCACCAGCACATCGATGCTGTCCCTGCTGCCCGACAGAAGCTTCTCAGCGCCTATCTGCTCCAGGACAGCTGAGAGGTGCTCAGCTGTGCACTTCCGGACTAAGGGGTTTCGGTGGCTGAAATCCAATCACACCAAGGCATCAGTCACAGGGCAGGGCTGGGAGCCCCAGGTGGACACACACAGATTGCAGTCATAGGCCGTAGCCCCAAACTTCACTCCAGCCATGGCTCCAAAACCTGGCGCACATGGGTTGGGGAATCTTTGAAGAAAGGGCAGTCAGTTCCTAGCCACAGAATTAAAGGTGACAACAGGAACAATGAGGGAGAGAAGAAGAACTTCAGTAGCCATGCTCTGCTCCCCAGTTGTGGAGCCCAAGCATCTGCCCTTCGTCCAGAGGGTCCCCATCTTTCCCACCACTCAGTCTGTTTCTCCCCTCCCCTGCCCAGCCCCACAGCAGAACATGATACTACTTCTTCTGAGGCAGCACTTTCTTTGTTCTAAGGATACATGTGACACTCTGGGGCCCCTGCCCGGGAAGACCTGCCAGCTTCCTGGGAACAGGGACCCATCTCCCTCTCTAGAGTGACTCAGCAGAGCCTGACACTTAGCAGGAGCTGACACCTCACAGGAGCTTAAGGCAAGCTTGCTAAACTGAACTAGGCAATTTGCTCACTGTAAGAGGTGGAACCCGGTCCCTGATAGGAGTAACACATCAGCACATCGCCTCTTTTGCACAAGGTTTCTGCGTCCACATTGCAGCAGGTAGCATTGACCCTTTCTCCCAGGGTCCTGTGTCAGTGGAACGCAGAGGGCATCAGAGTCCTACTGAGAATGGGCCATGGGCCACAACACTGCAGCTGAAGCAGAGTCTAATCTGCAGCAAGATCCCCAGGAGACTGAAACACACAAGCCTGGGGACATTCGACCCTGGTCCCCACTGATAATGACCAGTGACCTCCCACTCTGTGCCAGGCACTGTGCTGAACTCTCTCATCAGGTCCACAGGCCACTATTATTATTGTCACTGTGCTGGTGAAGAGGCTGAGGTAAAAGGAAGAACCCAGAAAAAGTACAATTAATTTCACCCAGTTCAGCCACGGTAACCACTCAGTGACTGTTGGGCAGGGACAGGCTTTGTTCCAAGCATTCTCTCACAACTCAATTCATTGGCAACATATAATCACCTCATTATTGTCTCCATTTTACAGATGAAAAGACAGAGGCCCCTAAAGGTGAAGAAACAATCCAGTATGTGAACTCAGACAACGTGTCTGAGGGGTGCTCCATCTTTTGGGGTATACAGTGGTAAGGTAGCTAAGGTCTGGGGGCTGTTGTGGCAGGTGCTGGGGTCCACTGAGAAATCCCCTGTGTCTGTGTTAACTGGCTTACTGGGCAGAGAAGTATTCGGCCCTGGGAGAGACAGGGTTTGGGAAATGCCTTTGGTTTTGCTTCTGGTAGGGTTTTGACTTAGGTGGAGAAAGCAAACCTGGCTCCAGTGTAGCCAGCTCCACATCGCCCCCCAGGAGAAGCGCCCTCGCATGTTTCACCCTACACACTGGCCTGGATTTCATCAGAAAGAAGTAGGGCTCCCCTGAGAGAGGAAGGAGCCCCTGGGGCGCAGCTGAGGGTTCGCTACAACCCCGTGTCCTGGGACATTTCCATGGCCACCGTGCGCTTCCAGACCTTGGAGCAGAACAACAGTGCTCCTGCTTCTCTAGCTAAGCTTGCCGCATTCTCACCCAGGAAGGCAGAGAGGGCAAGCCGGCCCTCTTGACATCCCAAGGGATCCTCCACCACCTCCCTTCCTCCTTCCCTTCTGCCCTGTTTCTGTCTCCTACACTTCCCATCTCCTTCCACGTCCCAGGCCTGCCCTCCCCCCTCCCAACCACCCCTACACCTCAGGCTACAGGCAGCACATACTAGACGCCCGCTGAGGTGAGGGCTGCCAGGGCCCGAGCAGGGCTCACGTTCTCCACCATGGCACCCAGGGCCTGGCTGGCGGCACGCTGGATGAACTCGCTGGTGTTCCCCATCTTCTGCAGCAGGCAGCGTGTGATCCCCTCAGCCTCCTGGTCCATGCTTTTCTTCAAAGCCTGGAAAAGCTTTCCCAGGGTGCTGATGGCCAAACGGGACACCTTGGAGCGGAGGTTGGTGACCTTGGAGAGAAGGAGGAGAGAAACTTTCCAGGACTGCTGGACCCTGCCAAGGACTCAGGGATGAATGGAGGATGAAACGTCCCCACCCCTTTGGCCGTATCCTCCATCACCCCTTGCCACACCAAAAACAAGTGCCCTACAGTAGCTCTGTACAAACAGTCTCATTTCATAAGCATCAAAATTAGGAATCCCACCATTATTATATGAAATTGGTATCACGTAGTCCCCAATGCATGCTCTAAAAAAGTGTTTGACTTGATCTACAAACCACTGTGAGAGGGCAGCTTAGGACACTCATTGGGCAGAGGAATACACAGGGCCAGGCTACCTGCAGGGAGGACAGCCATCAACAGTGTTCTGTGTTCAAGCCCTCAAGCCCGGCTGGAGCCATCCACTCCAGTGCGCCTCACTGCCTCTCTCCAGGACCTGGGGACAAGCCAGGGACCCGGCCCAGAACATGCTTTCTCCTCAGACATTTTGATGCTGTGACACAAAAGGACACAAGGAATTCTAGATGTTTCAATTCCCACAGGCTACAGATAAGGACAACTTTAGTTTTGGTGTTCCCATGAGGGATGATGGCCCCTCCTACCTTCTGGGGAGCCGCAGCTCCCACCATAGCTGATGCAGGACGCACCTCAAAGCCTGCATCAGGGAAAGGAGGGGGGCTGGGAAGGGCCACAGTACATGGTGGCGGGGAGGCCTCACCTCTCTGGTCACTGCCAAGGTCACATCATGCAGCCTCCCCACGAGGACCTCCGGATGGCAAGCTGCCAGGCGCTGGATGCCCACCAGACCCTTTTCCTTCATCTGCCTGAGAATCAAGGCCAGACCTGTCACAGCTGCTCCCTCTGCAGACCAGGGTCCTCACCCACCATGAATACCCCTGCCATCACCTCAGGGTGAGATTCCTCAGAGGCAGAGCTTCCTGGGCAACATGGAGGTCTGATGTCCTAACCATGCATTTGGTGTAAACTTTTTTTTTTTTTTGCACTAGAAATTGAACCCAGTGCTTATATAGTGAATTACATGCACAGCCTGCCCTTCCTGCCCAGCCCTCTGCCTTTCTATTTTGAGATAAGGTTTTTCTGAATCACTAAATTGTCCAGGCAGGACTTGAATCTGCGATCTCTTGCCTCATCCTCCCAGAGTGCTGGAATTACAGGCACGTCCACTAGGGCTGGCTAGCCCAGGCCATCTTATAGGGATCCCAATCAGTCTTCAGTGCTGGCACCTCTGGGCCTAAAGCCATCCAGGACCTGTTTGGGTCCCCTCACTTTTCAGAGTGAGGCAGAGACCTAAGGCTTTTCATGAAAGTTCTGAATCGAAGGTCACCACTCATGACTGAGACAGTGTCTCCCTGCTGCAATGGTAGGCGCACTCAAAGAGAAGTAAAGGGCTACGAGCTTCTTGGTCCCCGCACTCAGAAGCCACGTTCATGCTTGTCATGCCTGGCTCTGGCATTTCACAGAACAGTGCACCAAGGTGCTTGTGAACCCAAGGCATGTCCTGGAAACTAGAGACACTACACACCGGTATGTGCACACCTACGCATGCGTGCGCACGGGTACACACACACATGCACAAACGCTTTTCCTTCCATAGTACCAGGGTCCAGGGAGAGAAGGGCAGCTGGGGAGAGAATTCTTCTCCAAACCTTTCCCACCCAACCCCCACCCATGTCGTGGGGCGCAAAGAGAAGGGGTCACCTCACCAGTCACTGCTGCTGAGGCCCTGAAGGGCATCTATTGAGCCCAGCTCAGGGTCCGAGAAAGGCCACAATTCCTTGAAGATGCTAAGATCCACCTCTTCCCCTTCTTCCTTCCATTCAGGAGACCCCAAAGCGAGCACCGCAGGTAACGAGTTAGCTACATTCACAGGAAAGGAAAGATAGGGCAAGCTCACCCAGGAGGACAGGCAAGCATGCCTGGAGGCTGCTCTTTCTAACACTTCCTTCCAGGCCTGGCCTAGCTTAGCCCAGAGGGCTATTCATGAGCTCTGGCCATATTCTGACCCTGCTCCCACCCAGAGCCTCTGCTCCTGTGCTCCTATGTCCACTACCTTACAAGTTGTCTGACCAGGGACTGATGGCCCAAGGTAGGCAGGAACAGGAAAAAGCACTGAATAGACTCAGGGAAATAGCTCAGCAGCATAAGCATCGACCTGGCAAGCACAAGGTCCTGAGTTTGATCCCTGGTACCAAAGGCAAAAGCATTGAGGAGACAAAATGGAGCCACCCTTACAGGGACTGATAAAGAATGTTTAAAAGCCAGAGCATGTTTTCTGGTCCCTCCTTCCTTGTGGAACAAACACTAGAATCCTAAATCCTAGGAGACCAGGAAGGAACTGCAAAGGTCTCCTATCTACTCCATTGCCCTAGGCACACACCAAGCTAGCAGGGATTCTGGGAGGCTGGGGTCCCACCCAGAGCCCTTCCAAATCCTCTTTCATGCAGCAAAGAAAGGAGGTCTCATTACACTTCCTGGCTGGCTGTTCTCAGTGGACTACTTCCCTGGGGATGACTTTCCCTACACACATCCCAGAAGTCCTGGGAAAATCTGGGTGGAGGCAACCCAGTATTTAAAGCCAGAACACCATGCCTCCTTTCCAGGCTGAGTCCAGCTCTGTCATTAGCAAGTAAAAGGTCTCTTGATCAGTCCTTGGACACCTTCTGATAGCAGGAGCTAATAGTTAACTTCCCTGTCCTTCCTGGATGGGACATGAACTAGGCACTGTCTGGGAGGCTTCGAGAAGCCTGGGTCAGCTCCAGGGAGCAAGCAAACATGCTCCTACTTCCCACCCTGCCTCCACCTTGTCCTTCAGTGGCACTGCGCATCCACCTAGAGGTTCCAACAAATACATCAATGGCCCCCGCTGGGTCGTTTGCCTACCTCTCCCCTGATAGCTTCTCATTAGTGTTTATACATATGCCTTGAGGTCCAGAAATTTCCATTCTTTGCACACACAAAATAAAGAATTTAGTAGATACAGGGGCTGGGGACATGGATAGCTCAGCAGTACAGTGCCTGCCTCACAAGCACAAGGTCCTCCACTTTTATTCCCAACACACACACACACACACACACACACACACACACACACACACACACAATTTAGTAGACACAAGCAGACCTCACCTGAAGCCATCTGGTCCCCAAAAAAGGCTAGACTCATAGGATTTATTAAGAAAAATCAAGAGGACAACCACGTCTGCAGTCCTGAAATTCTATCATTTCCTGCCAGTGGAAAAAAATGGGTGTGGGTGCAAGCTAGGAAGCTATTTAGGGCAATTCTACGAGCAGGAGAAAGCAAGAGGAAGAAGAGAAGTAGAGGAGGGCTCACAGTTGGTTCCCATGGAGTCGCTAAGAGGAACATGCTGGCTTCTCTTCGCACCTCCAACAATCTAATCTACTTAGAGATCTTACCCATCTACTCACCCATACACAACACACAACGACAAGACCATGACAAAGCATACTGTGTCAAGAGCCATTAGCCAGTCTTAGTCCTGTGGGCCACCATCACGCTGGGTGACCTTCACTGACCTTGGATCTGTGGATTTCAGCTCTACTCAAGGTCTTTCTGCCACATTCTTAGCTGTAAGTTTACTGACTTTGTACTTCAAATCCGACCTCCTTCCAACTCCTGCATACATTTATTTTAAAGGTCACCAGCATAACTATTATCATTTATCATAGAATATGGTATTTATAATAAAAGTAATGTTTACAATCTTAGCTTCTGGCATCTCTGAGCCTACAAGAGGATCACTTCATTAAAAATGAGAAATATAATTTGATACAATAAAAAAGATAGAATTGAAAAAGGCAACATTATCTATGGCACCCACGTTATGCTTCAGCCTAGCACCATCATCTGCCAGGTCCCACACTGCAGGAAACTCTGGACCCAATTGGTCACATGCAATGTGTTCTAGAAGCAAAGTCTTTCCAAATGAAAGCTCATGTTTACAAAACAATGAAGCCAAATAGGAGCTCCGTGGTAGACTGAGGACAGAGCCCCAAAGGTGGCTGGTCATGTGGTACCTTCCTCAGGTATGGACCTGTGGTTTCTCTGACCCCAGTCTACAGCCATCCTTGTGTAGCCCTGACAGCTTGGAGCAATAGGTGAGAATCCAGGGCTCTCCAGAACCCTCTCTTTCTTCCCCTGGTGTTCACAGTTACTTCCTAGGATGCTGTTTGCCAGGGTTTTTGGTCCTGGCACCCTGGTGATTCCCCTAGGACAAGCCACATTGGCAGGCACACCTGCCTAGCTATTCACTATCTTAGATGTGGTATGTGGGTCTACAGCCTGGCCCACAGACCGTTACAGGTCCCAGACACTTTGTCTCCCTAGAAAGGTCAGAACTGCCCCCCCCCAGATTTTCCCCTAGCCTAACATGGGCAATGGGCTGAAAAGAGCAGCTGAGGTTCCCAATATTCCTGGAGCATCCCAAGGCATCATAGGCAGGGTCTAAGCCCACCTGATGCATGGCGGGAAAAGCGGGGCTCCTGTTTGCTGACAGGGATGCCAGGTAGAGAAGAGCGGTTGGCCCGCTTCCTCAGGAGGATGCCACCATTGTTTCTGCGTGGGCTGTTCAACCCAGTGGGCACAGATAGCGTCCCACTGCCCCGCAGGGGAAGGAGACCTGTGGAGACAGAGAAAGTTCTAGGACTAGGCCTGTCCTGCCTGGTCCTGACCGCAATGTCCCCTGTGGAAATGGCCCCATCAGCAGACCAGGAGGCGGTGCACATGGCTCCCTGGCTGGTCTCAAGGTGCAGAGGGTGGGAAGCTGCAGGCAGGCACCTCCTTTGGCAGAATGAGGACCCAGGGGTTGGCCAGGAAGTTTCCCCAACCTGAAGGGCTCTGCCCCACACACCCAGTACCTTCCTTCACTAAGGTGCTCCTTGAGGCCAGACCCTCGGGAGCAAGCTCCCACTCCCTCTCTGGGTCCTTCACTCTCCGGAACAACTCCACCTCCTTCATCTGCTTCAGCCGCATCTTCTCCTGGGCAGACCTGGAGATGGTGACTTGGTACTGGCACAAGGTCAGAGCAAGCTTCATTAGCTGGGGGACCCAGCAGCACTTCCCACCCCTTCATTCATGCAGTTGTCAGAACTGGGAGTGCCTCCCTGTGCCTCTCACTGTTCTGGGAGGAAATAAAGAAGAAGAAGAAAACCCTGGCCCCCCTGAGAGCTGCATAAGATGGGGAGAGAGACAGTAAGCAGACCGGTGTCACTCTCTGTGCTAAGAGGAATATAAGGAGATAGATGTGACAGTGTGGTAGAGAAAGGCCAAAGAGACACCCTGCAGAGGTGAAATTTAACTGGAAACATAGCTGAAGGGAGAACACAAGACATGCAGTTTCCAGAAAAGAAGTGCTCTTAGCGTAGCAAATGCAAAGGCCCTGAGGCCAGAGCACACCTGCATGGGCGAGGACAGTGGACAGGACACTGGCCAGAGCACTGAGTCAAAGCAGGGACAGGACATAAGGCCGGGAGGTGACAGGACCCCTTCCACATTGGGCCTTGTAGTCCACAGCAAGGCCCTGGGCTTTTCCTTGAAAGGTCACAGGAAGCCATTTAAAGTCTTGAGCAGAGGTTTTTGGACTGGGATTCTTGCCAGAAGAGAAACAGCATAGGTATAAAGGGACTTACTTCCATTTGGGGGTAGGTAGGGGCTACGCTGAGGGGCATTTTTCTATGGCTTTTTATTTGAAATGCTTTGAGACTCCTAGAACTTATAAAAATAGGACCAAGAGTTCCTGTGTCTCCACAGCAGCGCCATCTTTGACAGATACAGAACCTCTGGCCTCCATGTCCCAGGGATCAGGCTAGCTGATGGGTGGGTAGAGCAGAGACAGCAGTAAGGAGGCAACTGAGCACTTATGCAAGAGGGGAGAGGCCTGGAACAGGACAGTGGGATGGGGACAGTGGACCCAACAGTGTGTGTCCATCTTTACTGACACATGAGGTATAGGGGACAGAGAAAGGGGTCAGACTGGGTGGAACTGGGGCCCCTGTGACTAGAAGGCAGGAGCTGCCTTTCCTTGGTGTTCACAGGCAGGGAGGACCCAAGAGTTCAATTTTAGGCAGGGTGGGCTTGAAATATCACGAGAGAGCTCTGTGGAGATGTTGAGTGGAACTCAGAGGGTCTCCAGGCCAGGAGAATGTGGGAGTTGGCAAGGGAGTTTAGGAGCTCTCAGCACAGTGTTAGGTGTTGTGGGCCAGAGGAGGCCCTGTGAGGGGACATAGTGGACCAGGGCCAGAAGACCAAGAGACTCGGCCTCTACAGACTGAAGACTCAGTCTCTAGAGGTTGGAAGGGGAGACAGCAAAAAAGACAGGCAAGAAGCTACCTTTCATGGAGACAGAGAACCTCCATCCCTGCATGGAGAATTCAAGAGAGGCAGACCCCAAGCTGAGTCAGAAGCTGCCTCTGAGTCAAAGTAGAACTGCGATGTAAGCTGCACTGTGGAAGGTAAAGGGCATCAGAGTTCAGTGTGGGCAGTTTTGGTGGTACTTAGGAGAGATGGGAAGAGACATGCATATAATAGACTTGGTTGGGCTTTGTCCTGTGCTCAAAATGAAAGAAGCGATATGTGAGGCATGATTCAATTTCAAGAAGAAAGTCGTTTCAAGAAGAAAGTGCTCAGAAAAAAAAAGAGGTGGGGGGGCATGAGGAGATGGCTCAGTAGAATAAGCACTTGCCTGGCAAGCGCAAGGGCCTGAGTTCAATCCCTGGTTCCACCAAAAAAAAAAAAGAAAGGAAGTGCTCAGACATTGGGGTTGGAGCTTCAGGTAGACTGAGTCAGAGTGCCAGGAGATGGTGGGGGTCAAGGGGAGCCTGTGTAATTGGGGTGCTCTGCAGTGGCACGATGGCTAGAGTGACCAAGAGGCAGCTGCTGAGGCAAGGCAAGGAATGAAACATTTTGCTGCGTGGGATTATCGGGACTGTTGGCCCTCTGCGGCCTCCCCCTTAGCACGGCACTCATGGGTCCTGTGCTCCATACAGCACCTGCGTGTAGTAGCCTTCCAGGTATTTCACTGAGGTGAGCTGCTACATCTCTGTGTCAAACAATAAGCCCCGATTTCACATTTTACTAAACTCAACCCAAACAGGAAAGACAAGCTGCCTCCCAAGGTCACCTTATGAGTGCAAGGGATTTGTCAGCCTGTCCAGCGCAGCCTCCAGCCATCGGTCTGAGTCAGCTGCCTCTCCGTGGCTATACTGGGAGTCAGCTCAAATTACTCAGCTTGGTTTACCTAAGTCCTGTGTGCCCTCCCTCACATCCTGCTTCCTCTGGCCCACATGTGACCTCCTTTTGTCCTTCCTCCTCCCCACCTCTGCCCCTCAGCAACCCTCAGCACCTTCTCCATCTCCCAATCTCTGCCCCCACTGCACTGGTCTTGTTTTTCTTCCTCTGTCCAGCCCTCCACCAGAGCCAGCACAGGTCCCAGCCCTAGCTCTTTGGGCTCTTCTCTCTCTCCCACCTGCTGGCTCCACACTTGCTTGAAATCAGCTAGCCCACTTCTACCTGACTTCCTCTTCCACCCATTGCTCAGATACCTTGGTGCTAGTTTCCTTCTGGTCTTCTGCTTTCGGCAAGGGGCGGGCTTCTTTGGCATGGCCAAAGGAGAAGACCGTCAGCACAGGAGCAGAACGGGAAGAGGCCAGGGACTTCTTGGAGGCTGCAGTGGCTGTCCTGTCTCTGATGGGTGGGGCCAAAGGTTTGGGCTCTGAGGGTCAAGAGCAGAGATGGAGCTGATGACAGGCTGTGGCTGGTGTGACTTTACTGTCCAAGTCCTCCACCCTCCATGCTCCCGCCAACACTTCTTAATGGAGAAGGTTAGATTCATGCTACAGAGCACCTTTGTAAGAATTTTGGGTCATATCCTTCATTCATTCATATATTTTTTACTCTTTCACTCATCCTACAAGTACTTTACATCTAATTCTATGATAGATAGTGGGCAGGAAACAGGGTCAGAAAAAGAAACAAATACAGCAAGCCCACAACCATTTTATACCCATAGAACAGAGCTGGAAGGGGCCAGAGAACTAACTAATGCTGCTCCAACCCTCTTATCTCAGATGGGAAAGCTGAGACCCAACCACCTTCTGGTACTGAAAAAATACAAGTTCACCTCCAAAAACCATCAGATCCATAGCACCTTTCCATCACTCCACCTATTCCCAGCCAGTGGAGTTAAAGTATATTTATTATTACAGAGACAGAACAGGAACTGGTTCCTTGATTTCCTCCTGGTCACCAGCTGTGAAGCTCACTGTCCTTAGGAAAACCTGCACCAATGTGGGGCTGCCCCCAACTGCAGAGGGCACCAGAGGGCTTCTGCACAGCGCTCTGCTTACCTGGCCCTTTGCCTTCAGCACAGGATCCCTCTGCCGAGGACAGGGAGAAGAATCAGGGCCGAGGGGGAAGAGGGACTCAGAAGTAAAAGGCAGGGCAGAGAGCACTGGTAGCCACGGGACAGCTGAGCAGGACAAGGTCTGCAGGAATGCCACAAGGCTTGAAGTCGCCTCACTCCAGCTACCTGTGTGCTAGCGTGTGGCACATATCATATGATATCACCCCAGCGACAGGCTGGAGGGTCAGAGAGTCCTCTAAGGACTTTGCTATCTTGTAGCCCAATTCTTGCCTACACACCTAAGAGACTCCGAGGAAAGTCTGTCTGAGTAGGCTTCCAAAACCACCAGTGCTGGGGTCTCCTGGCGAGGCCCCCATGGCAGCAGTTACAAGTAGAGCTCTTGTGTCACCTGGAGCCACCCCACCACAGCCAGCCAGAGGTCAGGGAGAAGCAGCTGCCACCAGGAGTTGGTGCCAGGGCTGCCACACAGGATCCTGAGCCGGGGCTTCCTGGGGCACGGCCTGACACCTGCTGGGCAGTGACGCACCTGCTAAGCCAGTCAGCAAGGAGCTGCCAGGAGGCCAGCACGTCCCGCTGGTCAGCAGCTGCCTCTGATCCCACCACTCAGGGTGCTCCGGAGGGCTGGGCCTCACTTCCCACCCCGCAGCCACGGTGCAGCTTCCTGTCCCTCTCCACAGCACTGGGTCCTTGGTCTACAAAACAGATCCCTGTGCGCTCCTCCTCTGCCTCGCCTCTGAAAACCTCCTACTCTGCCCTTCTCACTTTCATCCTGGAGTTGGCCCTGTTCCCTGACTGAGACCTGCAGGGACCCACAGAGGAAGGGTTGGGTTTGTGGGATGTGGTTCAGTTTCTCACTCTGTCCAGCGCACAAAGCAGAGCAAAGGGCACAGTACCATGTGACAATCCACAGCCCCTCGGGTGAGTCCAACAGGGAGCACAGGCCATGGCCCCTGCCTGGGCCTCAGCCTGTCCTTCACCTGTCCATCAGAGACAGTGCAGTCCCTCCCATCTGGGCCTCCACACGCTATGTGAGCCAGAGTGGGCCAGCACACCTGGCAGAGCTGGTGCCACCACCACTGCCCCTTTTTGCCACCCTCCCACCGGGGGCCACAGGTAGGACTGCAGCTTCACATCTGTTAAGTGAGAGGCTCAGACACCATGGCCCTGCCCAGGAACAGAAGAGTCAGAAATAAGTACAGGGCCCTGCTTGCGGAGAATACGTACCTGAGGATTTAGCAGTCTTCTCCTGGGGCCCATTCTCCTGAACCAGTCTTAAGAGAATGGGGGAAAAGGAATAGAGTGAGAGGCGCCAAGTACAGGTGCTAGGAGAGGGGGTCCCCCAGGGTGGCTCGAAGCAGTGGCACCGACAGGGTGACTGTCCCCCACCCCTGAGGTGGCATCCTGGGCCAGAGGGCCACAGCAGCTGCGGTGAGGAAGGTAAGTTGTCCCCCAGCTCAGAGCTCAGGTTCTATAGTCCCTATCTAGGGGAGCTCAGTGATCCCCAAACATTTCTCCCCACTTCTGCCATGCTCTGGGAATCCTTTTGCTTTGATTGGAAATCATCTTTTTTTTTTTTTTTTTTTTGCGTACTAGGAATTTAAATTTGATCAACTGCAGGAAG
>PVKA01033493.1:0-24330 GCA_004027165.1 Ctenomys sociabilis
TTGTTGACTTGAGCCTTTTATAGCTCAGCATATTAATATGGCTTTACTTTTTATACTTTATTTTTATACTTTTCTGCTGGATGGTTATGAACAAGATAAAGAAAGACCTATATAACAAGAAATGTAACTTTTGTATTTGACAAGTTCAGTCAAATCTCCTCAGGATTTATCCTGAAACCCTGTACCACAGTTTGCAGATCCTTTGTCAGTGTCAGCCATGTGGATTAGTCATGACTATTGTTTGACCAATTTGCTTTCTGAAAGCCTGAGAGAATGTTTTCTCTGCATGTGACTGTCCTTAGCACACTCTATATCATTGATCACTTTCTTCTGTGGCCCCATAATCTCCTTGATCAGAAAGTTTGGGACACAACTGAGTTTCATGATGTTACAGTATAGGTTCCCCTTTGTCCTGAGTCTTCACTGACCTTGAAAGGCTAGGGCCAAAATGTTGGCTGTCCTTACAGCCCTTCTTTTTCTCTAATTTTTAGTCTGCAAACTTAGGTTGTTAACCCTCCAGAAGAGAAGCTTATTGTTATTATCTTACAACATAGGCAGTTGAGCTTAACCTCACCACCTGTCTGAATATCAAACATCTTTGGGATAACAAAAATAGGTATTTTCCATCAAGTATTGATATGTTGAAGCTTAAGTTCCTACAGAATGTGAAGAAAAAAATAAGAAAATATTTTAAAAATAGGAATAAACAATTACATATTTTAATTTTATCTTTTTAAAAGTTTTGGTGATACAGTTCTTTATTTGTAAGAAGATAAATATCACTGATTCTAAGATTTTTTTTTTTAAATGGCACACTAGTTAAACATAAGGCTGCCCAGGGTAGTCGATGTATTTACACACTGAATAGGAAATAAATATACATCAATTGGAAAAAATCTATACACTTACTCATTTTGTACTTCTACTGTTCCTCTTCTGTTTGAATTTTATTTGCCTTTTGTATATCCCTTTTTCCTTTCTTTCAAATCAACTTTTGGCTCTGGTTTTACCCACTCTATTTCTACTTGTTTTATCTCAGCTGATATAACAAAAACGCCTTTAGCAAGATCACATGTTAGAACAGTCTTTGGCACTTTCTCAGTTTCTGCACATCTTTTACTTGCTACCTGTGTTTATATTTTGCAGCTGTGATCGATCTTGTCATCCACTGATACATGTTTGGTAAGTAGTAATGAGGATTTTAATACAAAGTTGGCCCTCCAAAACTTCCTTGAAAAATCTTTATGAGATTAAAGACAAAATGAGGTCCTTTTTCTCAAGTTTAGCATCTTCACCTGTGATCTGGAAGTTCCAAAACTTAAGTCTTATTATCCAAAATGGTGAAAGTAAATACATGGTCCACAAATGGCTGGCTTTTGGGATAGTACCATGGTGTACTAAAAGTCTGAATGAAGAGTTCTTTCAACAAAATCTACTGTGACAATTCATGAAAAGCAAGGTCAAAAAACAAAGTTGGCCAAGAACTTTTCAAACAGTTTCCAGTTATCTTTGATTCAGCACAGCTATTAATATTTTAAATAAGAAATTGGGAGAGGTCCCATGAGGTGAATTTGAAAGCCATTACAAAGATCTTGTTTTTTCCTGAGCTCCCAAATAGATGCCTTTATTTCAGGCTTTCATTTCACAGACCTCCTTAATCATAAAAAAATTCTCTTTATGATCCTTTTTAGTATCTTCCTTAGAATTAGGCATCAAGGTTTTCAAGTCCTGCATTAAATATTCAGTTCTGAAATTTATTTCTCTGGAAGAAAAGATGAGAATCCATTCCTTATTTTTCCATTTGCCCTTGAAAACAGGGATTGGGACAGTCTCTTTCACCTTCCTCCGTCTCTTCTGCTACAGCCAGTGACTTAATGGAGGGCCGGGGCTCCTTTTCATTTCTTGGAGCAACCTGGAGACCCCCGTGCCATTTCCTCTTGGTTACTGCCGTCTTGCCTCAGCGCCTTCACTCTGGACTATACTTCCAGTTCTGCCACTCAGTCCTCTCCATTCTATCTTCTAAGGCCTACCAAATGCCTTATTATGATTTTTTACTTTCCTCTGTTATTCTTTTCAATAACTTCATTGTGTACATTTTATTTTTCTTCCTTTTGCTGTTCCAAGGATTGAATTTGAGGGGACTGGGAGTTTTATGGGACTTTTTTTGGTCTTTTTAAATCTTTATTTGTTTTGTTTTGTGGACAAAACACTTAAGTTTGTGGACACTCACTGTGAAAAGACTTGGCAGTAGAGATGTATCTTTAGTTAGTGGCTGGTTTTTGGGAATGACTATCTCAGTTATTTTTTACTCATTGCTGGGACAAAATACAAACACCCAAAAGGAAGGAAAGAAAGGTGCATTTAGCTCAAAGTTTGTGGAGATTTCAGTCCATACTCTGCTGGCTCCAAGGCAAGTGGTAGCGTTCATGGCAGCAGAAAACAATTCTCTCTTCCTTCTAGGCTGGCTGTGAAGACCAGTGCTCTGCTGCAAAGACCGTAACTCCTCCAAAGCGGCTGGGCTGTGCAGATCAAGCTTCTCCAAAGTGGCACCGCTGAAAAGTGGTGTGACAAAGACCAGGACTTCTCCAAAGAACTGTGAGTGTGTGTGTGTGTGTGTGTGTGTGTGTATGTGAGTGTGTGTGTGTGAGTGTGTATATGAGTGTGTGTGTGAGCGTGTGTGAGCGTGTGAGTGAGCGTGTGTGTGTGTGTGAGTGTGTGTGTGTGTGTGTGAAGCCTTCTTTAACTCCTTCATTTTTTGTGATGAATCACTCTGGGGCATGTCCTCCCTGCCCTAGGGTGGGGCCCCCACACCCTAGGGCATGGAATGAACAAGTGAATCCACCAAGATTCCAACATCTCAAGCTTATACAATGTATCAACTATCACATTGACTGCCTATGGTACTTCATCTCTTTTCCTAGAGCCAGCCTTTAAATTCTGTTCATTGGAGAAGGGATAATTCAGTATAACTTGTGCAGTATTTAGTTCTCTGGAAATGGTCCACAATATTATTAATGTCACAAATGTAATCCAGATATTGGCATGCGGAGAAAACCTACTAATAGCAACAACTGTGTGACCTTGGCAATATCAAGTAAATAAGAAAGTGTAACAGTGCCAAAGACAAACTAGATATTGAATTACCTGAAAATCAATAATGCTCCACTCTTAACTAAAAGAAAGATATCTGTAATTACATTATGAACATGAGGTGTTCCCAATATTGACACAGAGCAAATATTTCCTAAATGGAACAACTATATGACACTAACAATAGAAAAGAACATAGAATTAACTACCTAAAGATTAATAAAGTTTAATGTGTATGCTACTAAGATATAAGTAGTGGGAATGGGAGAGTGAAAGAAGAAAAATTTGAAAAATGAAGCCGTTAAGAAAGGAAAAATGAGTCAAAGGATTCTATTAAGGAGTTGAAGGACTTATTATAGAATTAGATAAAGATATCAGAAAAAAAATTAGACAATAAAAGACACGGAAGTAAAATGCAATCTCAAATGTCTTGCCCACCCAGGACAAGTCAGGAGCACAAATAGATAGGGAAAATCAGAAACCAAGAAATGGAATTCTCTGAAATGATATCAGAAGAAGTTGGAAGAGCTCATAGAAAAAATATGGAAGAGCTTATAGAAAAAATAATCTCTAAGGTACATAAATAAATTATCAAAATAAAAGACATCAGAGAAGACATAGATAAACGTATAGAGGAGACCAGGAAAACAATGGCAAGCATGAAGTGGAATCAATGGAACAGATCCAAACTGAAATGTAGGTGATTAGAAACTCCACAGAATGTATATGCATCAGGTTGAATGAAGGTGAGGATAGAATATCAGATATAGGAGATAGAGATGTGGCTAGCTACCAGGAAAATAAAGATAACTTAAAAATTGCAAGACATCACAAAAAATCAATTCAAAAGCTACAGGATGAAGTAAAGAAGAACAACATAAGACTGATTGTAAATAGTAAGAAAGCTGGAGTCAGTGAAAAAAATTAAAAACTGTAATAGCAGAAGGTTGGGGAGATAGCTCAGTGGTCTAAATGCCCGCCTGGCAAACACAATGTCCCAAGTTTGATCCCCTGTACTGCATGCTGTGCTGGCCTTGGAGTGCCAGGCATGCCATGCCAGCCTGTAGTTAAAGCACTGAGGGGCTGAGACAGGAGGATCACTATGAGCCAAAGCTGTGTAGTGAGACCATGTATCCAATGTATATATGTTTTTCAAAGAAATAATGGCAGAAAACTTCCTAAACATGGTTAAAGAATTTGATATACAAATAAAGGAAGCACATAGAACTCCAAATAGTCATGTAACAGTTGATGTATTGCATCAACTTGAGAAGTTTAGAAGTTTAACTAAAGTGGGTCAGCAGGGGGCCAAGGTCTTCACTTTGGAAAATCTTTGTCCTGTGCTAGAGGAGGGCACAGAGATAGTGTGTGTGCTACACTCACCCTAGGTAGGGGTAGTCTGCTTACAACATAAGGGAGGGAATGAGGCTTGCTTTCCCCTTCTTTTGCTGTTGTTGATTTTTTTTTTTTTTTTTTTTTTTTGTCTCCTGCTGCCTTGATATATCACCTCTCACCATGCCACCCTGCATTGGAATCAGTGGATTATGGACTAAAACTCTCACAAACTGTAAGATAAATAAATCTGTCCTCTCTTAATTTTGGGTATCATATATTTTATTCCAGTAGTGAGAAAAGGTAACTAAAACACTTTGGTACCAGAGAAGTGGGATTGCTGTTGTGCATATACATGACCATGTGGTTCAAGGGCGTTGGCTATGGGAACAGTTTGGAAATGTTCAGAGATGTTGCCTGAAAGAGTAGAGCTGGAATACCCTAAACTGTTCTGTATGAGAGACTCTAGTCAGAGCTCAGAAGAGCTGAAGAAATCCTGCCCATAAAGACTAGGCTCAGGAGGAAGTACTGCACTGGTTGCTGAACTCTGGATGATGTATATTATGACTTGACAAAAAGTTTGTCTGCATTTTGTTCATGTCCGGAGCCTTGGCCTAAGAATGAGATTAAGGATCAAAGACTAATCTGGCAGAAGAAATTTCAAGGAAGTTGAATGTTGAGGTGGTGGTATGGCTACTTGGGGGAGGGGTTAGCCACATTTGTTTTGAGAATCAATAGCAAAGAGCCCAGAAAAATTATTTAAAACATTATTAGTTTGGCCATAAAGGATGCTCTAATAAAAAACTAAAGTAAAATACAGCTGAGTAGGTCTCAATTTCTGAGAAGGGATGCAATAATAGAAAAGATCACCTAAGGGCATCACAAAAAGCAGGAGATTCCAGTCTCTGCAGCCTCAAAATTGCAAAAGAGAAAGACTTTGCTTTGTGGACTAAGCCACAGAGCACCATGTTCCAGAATGGTGGAAGCCACACCAGATTCCAGGATTGTAGCACTATAGAAAATTTGTTAATCAGAGTTGGATTCAGAGTTTTCAGTGATCCAGGCACTCAACTCCTACAGCCAGGAGAAAGAAAATCTAGGAGACTGATCCAGCTGGTAGCAGACTGATGCTAGTTTTAGGTTCATACAGAATGCAAGAGTTATGGGGATAAAAAGGCTTCTACTTCAATTTCAGAAAAGCCAGGAGGCCAGGCAGTGTGCCCCAGAGAAGCCAGTGTGTGAAGCTGAAAGTTCAGTGGAGACCCCAGAAGTTTGGAAAAGTCAAGAATATGGATCATCTAAGGAGAGCTACAAGAAGGGAGCAAAGCAGCCCCAAGAGAAAATCCATGGGACCTATAACCACCAGAAGTGCCACAGAGGTAGAGCTACATGCAACTTACAATTTGCTACAGATTACTTTGGGTGCTGGATGTGGAACTACAGGATTTAATGTTTGCTGTGGTGGATTTTGGATTTGCTTTGGTTCCAATCATTTGTATTGCCCTGTTTGTACCTTTTGGAATGAAAATGTTTATTTTGTGCTATTGAATGTTGGAAGTGTCTCACTTTTCATTTGTGTAGGGGCTTGCAACTAAGAGTTTGTCTTATATCTCATAGGAAACTTGAGACTTACTTTTCAGCGATATTAAAACTGTTAGGACTTTACCAACTCCTGGAGATGGACTAAATGCCTTTTGCAGAAAGGGATGTGCATGAGTCTTTGGGGAGATCAGGAGTGAAATATTATAGTTATAATGCATTATAATGTTAATAGACAATACTGATTCTTAAAGATTGCTAAATCTGTGCTATGATGCTCAAGTTGTGAATTGAGAAGAATAAACATGTCTTTGTATCTGGAAACCAGTTTAATGAAATGTATCTGGTTGCCAAATTGACAAAGGGTGGATTGCAGTGGCTTATACATTGTGTCAGTTTCAGAAATGCAGAAGTTTAGTAGGGATCCAGCGTCTTTATTTTGCAAACATCCTCATCTTGTGCAAGAGGAAGGTAAAGAGATAGTATAAGTGCTATACCTTATAATGTAACAGAAGAAACAGTTATGATGTAAGGGAGGAAAAAGGCTTACTCTTCTCCCCTACTTTTTCTTGTTGTTTTTGCTTTCTCCGTGGCCTTTAAATGTTGACCCTCACCATGCTACCCTGCCTTGGAGCCAGCAGATTATGGAATGAAACCTCCACAAACTATGAGTAAAACAAGTTTTTCTCTCTTAACTTTGGGCATTTAGTATTTTGCCCCAGTAATGAGAGAAAAGTACCTAAGCCATGATCAAAATAAATCTACATCAAGATATATGATAATGTAGATTCCAGAAACTCAGCATAAGAATTACATATTAAAAGAATCTCAAAAAAGAAGCATATTAACTCTAAAGGAAAATCCATTAGAATCACAATACACTTCTCAACACAAACCCTCAACTCACAGAGAGCTTGGTGTGAAGTATTTGGAGCCCTAAAGGAAAACAATCTTCAACCTAGATTGATATGCCCTGAAGAACAATATTTCAAAATTGATGGAGAAACGAGATACTTCCATGACAAAGAACAACTGAAGAAATTTATGATCACCACACCCACTCTACAGAATACTCTAAAAGACATATTAGGAAGTGATAACAGTGACCACAAAAATATGAACATTAATAGAAAGAAGCTGCCTTGCAGGGCAAGTTATTAAACAGAAGAGAAAGATAGGGAATAAACAACAAGAAAACATTATTAGAAAGAAAAGCCAATACATATCAGTTGCAACCATTAACATAAATGGTATCAACTCACAATAATCAAACAAAACAGACTGGCAGATTCTATCAAGAAATAAAATATGCTGCATCCAAAAAACAAATTTCACCTAAAAAGAAATTCATAGACTAAAAATCAAAGGATGGAAAACAATTCTCCATGCCACAGGAATCTATAAAAAGGCAGAGGTAAGTATTGTATTTGCAAACAATGCAAACTTTTAAGACAAAACTGTTCAAAATAGACAAAGTCATTACATACTCATCAAGGGAAAGCTCCAGGAAGGAGAAGAGATAATATTTATGCAACAAACAAAGGTTCAACCTACTGTATAATACAAGTATTAACAGACATGAAAAACCAAATAAACACTAACACAATTACAGTGGGGGAATTTAATACTCCATTATCCCAGATAGGTAGATCAACTAGAGAAAAAATTAATAAAGAAATACTAGAATTAAACCAAGCCTGTGAACAAATGGATTTTGTAAATGTCAACAGTGTTCTACCCCAAAATATAAGAATACACATTCTCAGATGCAGATGGGATGTTCTCCAAAATGGATTATATATTAGCTGACAAATCATGTTTAAGTAAATGTAGAGAAATTGAAATCATCCCATGTATACTATCTGACCATAGCACAATGAAACTGAAAATTAATGATAAAAAAATCACAAACACTGGAGCCAGGGAGATGACTCAGTGAAATAAACGCTTCCTTGGCAAATGCAAGGGCCTGAATCAAGACCCAGTTCCACCCCAAAAAAAAAATCACAAACACTACATTAACACATGAAAATTAAACAACACTCTTGTGAACAGCCAAAGGGTCTTCAGAGGAAATTAAAGACAAAATCAAAAAGTGTATACAATTAAATGATAATGATAATGCAACATACTGAAACTTATGGGACACAGTGAAAGCAGTCCTTTGAAGGAAGTTTATAGTAATTAACTCATATATGGCTTCAAATAAACAACATAACATTGAAATTTTAACTTCTAGAAAAAGAAAAACAAATCAAACCTAAAGCTCATATGAGGGACAAATTGTAAAGATAAGAACAGAACTTAATGCACTATAGATTAAGCAAAAATACAAAGACTCGGTGCATCAATACATTTTTAAAAAAGAATAAATAAAATTGATGTCAATTAGACGACTTCATCAAAAAGTGGAAAGAAAATACACAAATTCAAGCAACTAGGAATGAATGCAGAGGGGGAAATCACAATGGGTCCTAAAGAAATCTGGGAGATCATCAATACCTGTTATGAGAACCTATATTCTAAGAAGATGGAAAACACAGAAGAAATGCACACATTCCTAGATATAATTGAATTGCTAAAACTAAATCAAGAAGATATAAACATTCTAAGTATTCTGATAGCAGACAATGCAACTGAAAATGTAATTAAAAATTTACCAACAAAGAAAACCCCAGGCCTGAGAGATTCAATGTTGAGTGTCTCTCAGATAGATGTTTTTTTTTTTAAAAGGAGGGGAGTTGTGAATGAAGGCAGGAGACAGGAAAAGGAGTGTTGAGGGGTTGTCCTGCTACAATGCTATATATGGTTAGATTTCTAAACTTATGCACAAACATATATAATTGTGTATTCTTATTTTTAAAATATATTTTAATTTTTATTTTTTCATAATATATTTTGTAGGGACTTAAAGTTTAATATATCAATAGATGATGAAAAATACCTGTTCTATGTTAAGCCTAAAATGTTTGGTATTCAGATAGATAATGAGATTAAGCTCAACAGCCTATGTTGTATGGTAATAACAATAAGCTTCTCTTCTGGAAGGTTAACAATGTAAGTTTGCAGACCAAAGATTAGAGAAAAAGGAGGGCTGCAAGGACAGCCAACATTTTGGCCCTAGCCTTTAAAGTCGATTAAGACTCAGGATATATGAGAACCTGTACTGTAACATCATGCAACTCACTTGTGTCCCAAGTTTTCTGATCAAGGAGTTATGGGGCCAAAGAGGAAAGTGGTCGATGATGTATAGTGTGCCTAAGGAGAGTCACATACAGAGAAAACATTCTCTCAGGTTTTCACTGAGAGCAAATTGGTCGAGCAATGCCATGAGTCACCCAAATGGCTGACGCAGACAAAGGATCTACAAACTGTGGTAGAGGGTCTCGGAATAAATCCTGAGGGGATTTGACTGACCTTAATCAGATACAAAAGCTACAATTCTTGTTACATAGGTCTTGCTTTGTCTTGGTCTTAACCATCCATCAGAAAAGTACACAAAACAAAGTATAAGACGTAAAGCCATATTATTATGCTGAGCTGTAAAAGACTCAAGTCAACAACTTTGGACATTGCCAGACATACAGAAAACCCAATACTATTATGGACTACTGGACTATTTTCAAATATTTTGCTGAATTTACACACCTATAATATTTCAATGACAAAACTAAACAAAAAAGGGGATACAATTGAATGACCATTTTTTATCTGTAGATTCAAAATAGTTAAGATAGATATATAGCTACATTCTCTTAATTAAATGAATAGAGGAATCTGCTCTAATAATGTTTGTAAATAGAATGTCATGTTTGCATCTTGTATAACAAATAACCACTAAGAAAACAATATGCAATGTATCAATTATTGAAACTGCCCTACTAATTTGATTTGAAGCTGTCTCACTGCTATTTGTTTTTCAATAAAATTATGGAAATAAAAGAAATTTAGAGAACTAATGGCAAAAATGCTGAAACTCTTTAAAGAAATAGAAAGGGATGCAGTACTTCCAAAATCATTCCTGGAAGCAATTATTGCCCAGTGTAGAAAACCAGAGAAGAATACAACCAAAATGGAACAGTGCAGACTAATCTCCCTAATGAGCATGTATATCAAAATGCCGAATAAGATACTGGCAAACAAAATTCAGCAAATCTTCAAGAAGATTGTACATAATGACCAAGTAGGATTCCTGCCAGGGATACAGGGGTAGTTCAACATTTACAATTCCATAAATGTAGTACACCATAATAAAAGAACAAAAAATAAAAATCACATGATTGTCTTCATAAATGTAGAAAAATCATTTCATGAAGTCCAACACTGATTCATGATAAAAACCTACAGAAAATGATAATAGATGGTGTTTAATCTCAATCTTATAAAAGCCATCTATGACAAACCAATGGCTATTATAACACTAAGTGGTCAAAAACTGAAAGCTTTCACTTTAAAATCAGGAACAAGACAAGGATATCCATTATCTCTATTACTATTCAATATAGTACTGAAAATATTAGGTAGAGCATTAGACAAGAGGTAAAAATAAAAGGAATAAAGATAGGAAAGAAATAAGTTTAATTATTATTATTTGAAGATTAAATAATACTTTACACAGAAGACCTCAAAAACTCCAAGAACTTGTAGACTTAATATCTAAATTCAATACTATAGTTGGATACAAAGTCAACACTCAAAAATCAATAGCCTTCCCATACACAAACAACAAATTCATTGAGACAGAAATTAGGAAAAGCATACCATACACAATAGTATGAAATACTAAAAAATGAAATAATTAGGAATCAATCTAACAAAAGATGTAAAAGATTTTTACAGTGAAAATTATAGTATCTCTTATAAGGAGATCAAAGAGGATATGAGAAAATGGAAAAATAACGCTTTCTCTTGGTAGGAAGAACCAACATAGTGAAAATGGCCATACTCCAAAAACTGGTATACATATTTAATTCGGTCTTGATCAAAACACCATTAGCATAACTCAGATCTATAGAAAATATTCCTAAAATTCATTTGGAACCAGAAGAGACGTAGAATAGCAAAAGCAATTCTGGGCAATAAAGACAAGGCAGTGACCATCACAGTCCTTGACATGAAATCATACTAAGTGACTCTGATAAAATCACTACAGTATTGACAATAAAACAGGCTTGAGGCTCAGTGGAATAGAGTAGAGGATGCAGATACAACCCCAAACATACTCATCCATCTAAACTTTGACAAAGGGGCCAAACATGTTCATTGGAAGAAAGATAGTCTCTTTAATAAAAGGTACTGGAAAAACTGGCATTCTACATGCCTAAGACTAAAACTAGACCCATATTTATCTCCATACAATAAACTAAAGTCAAAATGGTTCAAAGATATAAATATTAAAATAGAGACACTTTAGGCAGACACAGGGGCTGGGGGTTTGATCCTTGGTCTGCCAAGCCGACCCCACCCCTGGAGCATGCTGAGACAGCTATTGAAACTGGGCATGGTGGCCCACACCTATAATCCCAGTGCATGTGAGGCTGAAAACAGGAGAATCACTATGAGTCTGATCTACGTAGTGAGACCCTATAGATTCTGTACTAAGTACATTAAAAAACAGAAACACTAAATTTATTGGAAGAGAAATAGGCAGAAATCTGGAAGACATAGGTATAAGGCAGAGAGTTTATGAATAAAATCCATAGTGCAAGGAAAATATCAACAATCAAAGAATCAACAAATGGATCTTACCTTATTAAAAAACTTTTGCACAACAAAATAATCACTAATAGAGTCAAAAGACAACCCACAGAGTGGTAAAAATTGTACCTATTTTGCCCCCAAAGGACTGATAAAAAATTGAAAAATATCAAACCCTCACAAAATCAAAGACCCAATTAAAAATGGGCATCTGAAATGAATATACAATTCTCAGATGAAGAAATATAAATGACAAATAAATATATGAAAATATATTTAACAGCATTGGTCAATCAAGAGATGAAAGTTAAAGCAATGTTGAAATTCCATCTTACCCCAGATAAATGACTATCAAAGGCAATCAGTACCAAATGATAGGGGAATTGTGGGGAAAAACGAATCTTTCACTGTTGGTGGGAGTGCATGCTGGTACAGCAGCTATGGAAATCAGTGCAGAGATTCTTCAAAAAACTAGGATTGGAAGTCCCATTCAACCCAGCTATTCTTCTCTTGAACTGAAGACATCATACCACAGTGATTTATTTATGTGTGTTCATGTTTCTAGCAGCACAATTTGTAGTACCTAAATCTTGGAAACACCCTCAATGTCCATCAACTAAGGAATGGCTAAAAAAAGATGCTGTTGTGTTTTGTGTCTAGTTGTCCCTCCAAAGCGTCATGCAATCATGGCGTGACTTCTGCAGTTTGTGATTGATTATTGGGGGTGTGGTGCTGCACCCACCCTGGGGCAGGTCATATGCATTACAGTGTAATGAAGAGAGAGAGACTTGCTAGGAGCCACACACGCCCCTTTGCTTTTTGTCACTGCCATGGATGGCTGCACTGTGCCGTATGCCCCTCTGCCTTGGAGCCAGCTGAGTATGGACTGAAACCTCCACTAACTTTGAGCTAAATAAACCTTTCCTTCCTTAATTCTGCGTGTTGAGTATTTTGTTCCAGCAACAAGAGCAGAGTAACTGAGACAGATTTTTTTTAATACAATGCAGTACTTCTCAGCCATTTATGGTAGGATAAACTGGAGACTATGGAAGGATAAACTGGAGACTTTTATAAGTAAATGAATGAAACTTGAGACCATATTCATAAGTGAAATAAATGAGGCCCATGTGTGTAAACATCGCATTGTCTTCCTAGTGTGCAAAACTGAAAGAGTAAATAAGACCCAAAATGTACAGTTGATATTATGAATTGGGAAGAAAATGTTCAAAAGAAAAGACAAACTGGTAGCAGAAAAGAGGAAAGAAAAACATATAGTCGTACCAAAGATAGTTAAGATAGACAACTAGTTTCTCTTAGGTCATTTAAAAGGAAGATTTGTGCTAATATTATTAGGACAAGACATCATACCTATATCTTGTGCTCCGAATAACTACTACAAAGACAACACACAATGTATTAATTATTTTGGCTCTCCTACTAATCTATTTTGAAGCTCTTGTTGTTTTAATTTTTTCTCTTTAAAATAAAAAAGAAAAAAATACATTAAAACAGACAAGGACAAAAAGTAAAGGCAAAGGAACATTCTCTTATATTCAAGAAGCTAACATAGAAGAAAGAAGAAAGAAAAAGGGGGGGGGGCTTCAAGAAGAGAAAAAAATTGTTCCTGTATTTTTGAATGAGTGGTTTTATTCCAGGATCTGCAACTATGGAATCCAGAAAATCTTTGTTTTCTCTGCTTGTGTGTATGGACTACAGTTTGTGGTGTCCCATCCCTGCTCCAGAAGCCCCTCTGTTTACTCTGGGCTGAGGCAGTGTCCTTGCCCACACTGGTAGATGGGAAAGGCAGTCAGACCTGAGATCTGGGCTGGATAGACCCAGTAGGGCAAGGGTTCTAGCACTTAGTGCTGGCACTTGCAGATCCAGTTCTCAGCACAGCTCCAGCCAGGTCTGGCTTCTCACCACAGGGGCAGGGCTACTGTCCTTCCTGGCCTAAGCTCACACTTCCTACGGTTCACTTTCTAGATCATTTTCTGTCCAAAGCCATCCCCAGTAGACACTTCTCACCCATTTCCTGTGGGAGGCTGACATTGCAAACTGTGAAGAGAAGTTGTATTTTAATTTTTTTGAATCCCAGATTTAAATAGCCAACACCTTCCTGAAATGGCATCTAGTTAATATTCTCTGGTGCTATGGCAGGCATTTCTCTGGGATCCTTCTCTGGCTGTTTCTTGCCATGTGTAAGCAGTCCCCTCAGAGGAAAACCCTGCATTGCTTTAATAGTTCACACCAGCTGTGGGCTCTTCTTGTGGGCCCTTGTAGACATCCCAGTCCATGATTTCTCCTTGGCTCTCCTGGCCCTAAGAAGCCAGGTTCTCTTCCCTGTGAGCAGCAAGACCTGATGACCCTTCAAAGTGCTTTATTTTGTTTGTATTTGTATTGTAGTCTGCCTCTCTTTGCTTGGCCATATTTAGTCTATCAATAGGCCTATCAAAACATTCTTCATTTCTGCTACAGTTATTATTATTATTACTACTACTACTATTACTATTATTTAATGTATTTGATTGTTACAGGGCCTCACTACACAACTCAAACTCAAGGTGATCCTCCTGCCTTTAGCATCCTCAGCACTGGGGTTACAGGGGTGCACCACTGCTTCTGGACTCTGGCTGCCTCAGCCTGTCCTAGGGGGCGGGGCTGGCATGGTATGTCGTGCCGGGGATTGAAGTGGAGTTCCTGTGCTTGCCTAAGCTTGCCTAAGCAGGCGAGCTTTAGTCTGCTGAGCTATCTCTTTGGCCCTGCTACAGTGTTTTTCATCTCTAGAATTCCTGTTTGATTTTTCTTAGAGCTTCTGTTTACATTGCCCATTTGTTCTTGTATATTTTACATAGTAGAACTTTCAGCATGTCAATATCAGTTGCTTTAAATTCCCAGTCTGGTAATTTTTAACATTCTTGACTTGAGTCTTATACCTGTTCTGTTTTTTCACTCTACGTTTTTGCCTGCTAGAATGGTTTATAATCTTTTGGTGAAAGCATAATATACTAGGTAAATGGAATAAAGCAGCTTTTCATGATGTGGTAAGGTGTACGGAGATGGAAAGCATTCTGTAACCCTAAGATCTGGAGTATTAGTGATCCTGAGCACCTGAATTGACCTTCACTAGTGCCTTCCAGTTTCATTCTATGCTTTAGGTGGGACTGGATGGCTAGAGTGGGCAGGAATTAGATTTCTCCCAGGTTGCTTAGGCCTCAATAAAATTCAGGTAAACTAAGCACTGATAAAGTAGCTTCTCTTGATGGCAGGCCTTGTTAAGAAAAACAATGTTCTCACTTATTTCACATGGTAGGCTGCCCCCTACTCTTGCTAAAATCATTAGAGACTTTTTCTTCTGTTATTCACTTTGTGAACTCATGTGAGTCTCAGAAGTTGAAATTCACAGAAGTCTGAGAGCCCTTCCTCACAAGTTTTAACATTTGGAAAAGCATGGGAGCTCTTCTCTGCAGTTTTCAATTTCCAGAGGTTGCATGACAAACTCGCAGAGGTCATACTGGCTCCAGTAATATTTAAATTGCAGTTCACATAGTTTTACACTGACCTAGGTTTTTATGAGGTTTATTCTTTTTTTAATTTTATTTTTTTATAATTTATTTTATTTTAAAGAATAAAAACAGAAGCAAAAAACAAATAGAAAAAAAAAGAAAAAGGATAACATACAATAATGCATATGTTACAGATTTTCAAAACAGTTATAGCTAGTTAACAATGTTTATTATACAGCTGAGGAGATAGCTCAGTGGATTAAGTACCTGCCTGGCAAGCACAAGGTCCTGAGTTCAATCCCTGGTACCAAAAGATAAACAAAAACAAAAAACACTCAATGATTGTTATATTATCTGTTTTTATCATCAAATCTGCTGCTCAGATTAATAGATACAGTTATGTAAGATTGGGAAAATAATTGAATATTGGTGCTTGCTTTCAAGAAATCTTAATTTTTTCCTTTTTTGTTTTAATTTATTATTTTTTAAAATTTTATTTATTTAAATTTTTATTTTATTGAAGTACAAATATCAATGAGACAGTTTTAAGATACCTTGACAAGATAGATTTGATAAATTAGTACATTGCAAACTGTTTTCATAATGTTTTGGTATCATAGAAGGTGCATACATGATACGATACTTACAGACATTATTATACCGTATGTCTCATCAGTAAATTAAGAGAGTGTAGCTGTTTGCGTATCTTTTTCTTTTTGTCTTTTTGAGACAGGGTCTCACTATGCAGTTCAACCTGGCCTTAAGCTCACTTTGTAGCTCAGGCTGGTCTTGAACACACAATAATCCTCCTTCCTCAGCCTCCTGAGTGCTGGGATTACAGGCATGTGCTACCACGCCCGGCTGCATATCTTATTTTTTATACCTGAATTACATCAAAGATTCAATAATTAATACTTTCTACCCTGTTATTTTCCTAGCAGTTGTCCATAGTACTAGAAGTTGACATAATATCCTGTCCAACTACCATTAGTGCAAATCTTGCTCTCATAGAATGATGTTGAAGCACGGTGTATCTATCGAATTGTACTGTCCATAAACACACATCATGATTCTTCCTTTCTATACCCGTCCTTTGTCTACACCTGTCAAAGATGTGCACTCCATTATCATTCAGCAATTTTAGGTGACTGAACTCAACAACACAATCCAACACAGTCCAGCATTCCACAAGAACAGTGAATTATCCGAAGAAGTTGTCGACCATAGCCATTTATAGCACAACTTATTATTACGGCCCCGTGGTGTATACCTCATTTTTATACTTTTCTGCTGGATGGTTAAGACCTAGATAGAGTAAGACCTATATACTAACACATGTACTTTATGTGAAGGTGAAAATTCTAAACATTAAATGTTATTATAAAAAGTGATGGAAATTATGAGTACTATCATCTCATCCATCGTGTATATATACTTGATTGTTTTTCTCTCTTTCCTTTTTTTCCTGTCTTTTCTCCTTTCTCTCATCTTTGTTGTTTAATCCTTAAATTCTTTCTATTTTACTATATGTATTATACCTTTCAGGTTTTATTCATTCTTTCAGGTTCCTATACTAGGCAGACAATACAATATTTACACTTGTGGGTCTGATTTATCTCACTTGTGAAGATAGCCTCTAGTTGCTTTCATTTGCCTATAAAGGATTCAAGTTTGTTTTTCTTTATAGCTGAGTAGTATTCCATTGTATAGAAATACCACATCTTTTCAACCATTCCTCAAATGATGGGCATTTTGGTTAAGGGGATTATGAGGTTTATTCTTTTGTATTTTTGCTCAGGTAAATTTTTAAAAATCTCTGTATCATCTCTCTTTCTCTCATCTTGGGGCATTAATTTACCATGGAGCTGTATCTGACAAGTCTAAGAAGAGTTGTGGATTTTCATTTCAACTTTTTATTTAAAACTGAGAAGTGATTCTATTGTAAAGTCCTTGTATTTCAGACCACAGACCAGAAATCCTACTCCAAGTCTTCATTTCTTAGAATGCCTCACCTCAAATTTGGAAGAACTCTGAGATGTGATCTAGTCCTTTCCTACAAGGGATTGTTAGGTTTATCCAAGAATTGTATCTGTATACAACAAAGTGCATCATAGTTTCCATCTAGGTGCCCCCCAAAGTCTCATGTGGTGATAGGTGGCACTTGGAGAGGAGATTAGATCCTGTGTGCATGATTCTCTTTAGTGGCTTAATCCACCAGTGGGTTTATAGCTAAATGTGATTTGCGAGGTGAAGCTTAATTGGGAGATTTAAAGTCTAGCTGAAGGAGTTGGACCACTGGGGTCATAGGTTAGAAGGAACCGTCTCTTTCTTCTTCCCTTGATTGCTTCTTGCCTCCTGTCATCGTGCCATGAACTCTTTTGCCTCTGCTGAGCCCTTCTACCATACCACCTGGACTTGGAAACAGCTGACTATACACTGAAACCTGTACAAATTGTGAGTCAAAATAGACATTTGCTTCTTTAAATTGTAGGTGTTGAGTATTTTCTTTCAGGGATGAGAAACAGAGTTTGGTATCTGAGAAGTAGTTTTGTTACAGTGATCCTACTTGACCTCATGGTTCAGAATCCTTTGGATCTGGCTTACAGGAGGAATTTGGAAAGGTTTGGAGATGCTGGCTGGAGACGTAACCTTCAAAAACTGTGAACTGAGATTAATGGAATTTGGGTCAGAGTTTAGAAGATGAGAATGTTGATGGTATTGTATGCAGAAAAAATAGAATGTATCTAGGCCCAAAAGCTTTCAGTTGCAAAGAAGAACTCCATTGGTTGTTAGACTCAGGTTATGTGTGTTATGCTCTGGCAGAATATTTTCCTGAATTTTGCTCATGTTGATTTCACAGGAGATTGAAATTAAGGACTGTAGGCAAATTAATCTGGAGAAGGAAATTTTAAGGTAACCAAACATTTAGGCTGTGTCTTGGGTACCACTGGGGGCTTTTAGTCCGCTCTACATTGTTCATCAAGAGCAGACATCTCAGCAGAATGATTTAAAAAGTTTTGAGATTGGCCAGAATGGAAGCTCTAATAAAGTTGGGTCCTGAAAAAATGGAGCAGAGGAGAACCTGGTTGCTGTAAAGATCAGCATTAAAAAGTCAAGTACTTTGGAACAAGACAACAGGAAAAAATGCTTTTGGGGATTGTAAGGAAAGAAGGTTCTACCTTTGCAGTCTCAAAATAGCAAAGGCAAAATACATTGGTTTGAGAGCAGAGCATGGTGATCTTCAGGTATTAACTCCAAATCAAGTTTGTCAGATTTTTGTAAACCCTAACCAACCTGGATTAGACTTCCATGGTTCAGAATGACAGAAGCCTGTGAAATGGAAGTCGATTACCTGAAATCCATCCAGTTCACCATGCTCAGCCTTCTGGACACTCAGAGGCCTATGCACCACTGGCAAGGTGCAGAAGCGTTCAGCTATTCTTCCCGCTAGTGGTCGACCTTGATTTCATCCACATGGTACTGGTTTTAGCTGCCTGAAAAATTCAAGAATTGTGGAGTCAGAAGGCTTCCACCTAGATTTCCAAAGACCAGGAAGTCCAAGCCATGTGACCCTCAGAGGGGAGTACGTGAAACTGAGTGTGAAGCCAGAGCAGTGGAGAGCTCAGGATGTTGGAAAAACCAAGAAAACGAACCGCCCAAGGAAAGGTGCAAGAAGTGAGCAGATGTAGTCCCAGAGAGAGGCTAGAAAGGCTTCCACCATCACCAGTGCTGTCAGGGTGGGTCAAGTCAAGTCCTTTTGCATTCACATTTTACCACAGTTTCTCCCAGGTGCTAGGCAGACAAGTGTAAAATATGTTTTCCCTGCTAATCTTTGATCTTTGAACTTGCTTTGGTCCCATTCTTTTTTATCCACTATTTCTCCCTCTTTACATTGGGAATTTTTTTTTTTTTTTTTTTTTTTTTTGAGGAGCCAGGGATTGAACTCAGGCTTCCACTTGACAGGGAAGCACTTGTTCCACTGAGCCATCTCCCTGGCTCCTTGCAATGGGAATATTTATGCTGTGGTTTTTTTTTCTTTTCATTTTATAGGGGCTCTCGGCTAAATGTTTTCCTTGGATCTCTGAGGAGACTCTGGATTTGGGCTATTCAGTAATTTCAATGCTGCAACTTCTAGAACTTTGACAACTCCTAGGGGTGGACTAAATGCATTTTGTACATTCAGCTTTTTATGTCCAGAAGGCAGGGTGTTGTGGTTTGTATTGAGATGTCCTCTCAGGCACTCCTAGGGACTGACTCGGTCATGGGTATGTGACACTAATCATAGATGAGTTCAGTGATGGGTTTATAACTAGATGTGATGTTGGGAAGCCTGGCTGGAGAAGGTGGGTCACTGAGGGTGTGGCCTGCAATAGTATCTCCTATCCCCCTCTCTTGATTGCTCCCTCCTCTCTGCTTCCATATAATGAGATTTTCCTTCTCTGCTCTGCCCTGTGTGATGCTGTCCTGCCTTGGAATGAGCCAACTATGTTCTGGACTTCTGTAAACTGAGCCAGAACAAATCTCTCTTCCTTTAATTTGTGGGCATTAGGTACTTTGTTTTAGCAAGGAAAAAGGAACTAAAACAGACTTATTTAGTTTGTAAAAGTATTGCTCTGGACCCTCACTCCAGCCAATGCGCAGGCCCAGCATGTGAGTGGGACCACCTGGAGTCGGCCGGATCCTCACTTCAGCCAGTGAGAAGCATCGGCTGTGAGCACGACTGCCTGTTGGCCTGCCAGACCCTCATTCCAGCCAGCACTCAGGCCAGGAATGTGTACGGAACTTCCTCCATCAGACAGGCCCTGCAGTAGAAATCTCAGAGGAGAGGCTAGAGGCAAGACCCACACAGCTGATCCAGGAGAAGAACATTTTTTCCAGAGTAGCACAGCAAGTTCAAGGTCTGCAGCAGGAAGAAGTGGAGCACGGCAGCCAGACCCAAGCCACACCCACCTGGGTGAGTTTGAACTTGGGAGATTTGGATCTGGTGCTAAGGTACTAACTGTACTAAAGCTCTGCACCAAAGGTCAGAGCATTGCTATACAAAATGACAAAGAGAAGGAGAAAAATGCGTTCTCAGACCCTGAGCCTTCCAAGAACAAATGCAGGAGACAACATCATAGAAGAAATTGGAAATCTCACAGCTGAAATCTCTGAAATAATAGCATCTGAAGAAACAACTGCAGAAAGGTATAGAGGAAATCAGATAGAAATAATTTCTGAATTAAAAAAGAAATAACTATAATGAAGGAAGTACTAAGTGCTTCTAAAAGAAGACATTGATAAAAAGGAGAATAGAAAAATTATGGAATCCTTGAATGAGCAATATAAGAAAGAGATAGAATGCATGAAGCAGATTCAAAGTGCTAAACAGGAAATTAAAACCTCGATCACAAGCTGGAAAAACCATTTGAATGAAAGTGAAAATAGACTTTTAGACCTTGAAGACACCATTGCAGCTAGTGAAAAGGTAAGACACCTGGCCACCAGTAGGCATCATGGACTCAAAAACAACTAGGATGCAGGAAAAAATAATTCAACATCTGCAAAGATGAACAACATAAGACTAATAGACATGAATGAGAAAGAAGGAGTCAATACAAATGATATAAAAAGAATATAGACAGAAAGAATAGCAGAAAACTTCCTGAATATGGGGAAACATTCTGACATTCAGGTAACAAGTATATAGAACTCCAAATAGCATCAACCCAATTAGAACCATACCCAGATATATAATAATCAAGATCTCAGAAATTCAACACAGGAACAGTATACTAAAAGCTGCTAGAGAAAAGAAACATCATAGTTAAAGGAAAACTGATTAGAATAATGGCAGATTTCTCTTTACAAACCATCAAGTCAATGGAGCCAAGTACTTCAAATCTTGCAAGAACACAAATTCCAACCCAGACTGCTATACTGTGGAATACTCTCTTTCATGTTTGATGGAGAAGTGAAATACTTCCATGACAAAGAACAACTAAAGAATTTCATGAAAACAAAGCTAACCCTACACAGACTACTAAAAGATATTCTAGAGGGATTAATATGACTACAACCCCATGAATGAGAACAGAAAGAGCCCATCAAGTAGGGCAAACAATTAAACACAGGAGAAAAAGAAGTATACAACAGCAGCCTTTCAACTATTCTTTTGTATACAGCAGCAAAATATTTCCATCAGCACACTCTACAAGTGGACTTGTCCTGCACCCTATGGGTCATGACTCTTTCTGGATCTACAGGGTGGACATTAAGGAAATAGCAGTAGCTCAGTTGCACAAGTGACACCCGGCCACCGGTAAGCAACAGGGACTCTGTCCATGTCCACGACATGCTAGAACTTTGCGCGATATCCTATCCCCAAACTGTTAGAAGTGCTGCTCATATATTTGCCATTCCAGTCTTTTTGTTATGTTTTATTCTCAGTAATTCTTTACTATTATGAAAACTTTTTCTTAGTTGATATTTTTGTGTATATTGACCTAATCAAATACTGTGCAAGTACTCTGAAGTGATCACAGATTCACACATATGTTGCACTACATTCTGGCCTCTTAGTTGGACTCACAATGTAATTTTAATTTTTGAATATTATTTTGTAAAATTTCATTTAATTTTGAAATCATATTCAATTAATTTTCTGAGTAGTTTTTAATTTTTGTTTTATGATTTATACTGTTTCTTTGACTTACAATCTCCTTATAAGACATGACATGATATTTTCTCCTAGTATTAGAAACTTTAAAAAGTGTATTTCCATTTTTTATTGACTTAATATTAGTTCTTCCTTGTCTAATATTAACACACACACACACACACACACACACACAGAGAAAAAATATGTATATAACCTGACATAAGATTGATAGTTTTGTGGAAATCTTTAAAGATTTTTTATTTTGTTATTATTATTACTATTATTATTATTATTTGGTATTATTTTAGGGAAGGGTCTACAGGGTGTTCAGGGTCTCAATACTAGATCGGACTCCTAGTGATCCACCTGTTTACAGTCTCCCAAGAGCTGGGATTACAGGCGTGTGCCACCACGCCCAGTCTCAATTGCTGTCTCAGGGCGCCCCAGGGCCAGGGCCAGCATGGCATTCAGTGACCTTTTAACTGGATTCATCTAATATTATATTTTACATAGTCCTGCATAACTACTATTTCAAGTGCTCTTTATTCCTTATTCAGGACCATGCAGCTACTTCTCTTGTCTTCTGGATTACGGTCTTTGCTATTTTCTATATGCTACCTCTGGGGGTATGAGCATATTTCAAGTTTGTATAACTGGAAAATGTTTTATTTTTAGTTCTCAAAGGTATGTTTGCTAAGTATAAAATTCAATAAGGATAGATATTTTTTCAATCTGTTGAATAAATAAGTCTAGTTTCTTACCCTTATTTTTCTAATGTGAAATAAGATGCTATTTAATTTTGTTCTTCCATAGCTAATATTTTTTCTATGTATATACTTTAATCATTTTTTCTTTACAATTAGTTTTGGACAATTTCAGTTTTGTGTATCTTGGTATGATTTTATTCATATTTCTTGTGCAAAAAGTTCATTTTTCTTAGAAATGTGGTGCTATAATTTTAACTAAATTCAGAAATTTTAAAATCTTTAAATATTTATTGCCTACCCCTTTCTGCTTTGAGAATTCTAATTATATGAATATAAGTTTCTTGATCGTGGCACAGAAAGTACTATAACATGACTGATGTGTAAACTCTTCTTCATATGTATTTTAGACAATTTTTATTGTTATTCATTTAAGTTTCTCAATAATTTTTTTGTAATGTGTCATCTATTATTAATCTGAAGTTATGTATTCATTTCATAAATATTTTTCTAAAATTCACTCTGTGCGTCTTTCACATTTCAATATTTGTCTATAAGTTTTAATTTGCTATATAATCATTATCAATTTTCAATAAAGTTAATAATGAGAACAAAAAGAAAATATTGCCTTCTACATACAAAAACCAAACCAAAACAAAAAATATGTAAGTATATTGTTATTTATGAGTAATATTTTTTGTAAGAAATAACCAAATCTCAACCAATCATGATGGCTCAGTTTTTGGCCAGTCACAAGCTACAAACTGCCAAAAATATGTCCAAGTAATTCAAATGCCTAGCTGTAATCAACCAAGATAATTCTTTATGCAACTTCTTTTTGGCCTATAAATACTCCTGACTATTTTGCTGGCTAGAACTCTTGGATGCTGGCCAATTTATTGTTTCTTTGTGGAAATAAACTCTTATGTTTGATTTTCTAAATGTATCTTCTGATAAGATCCATGAGGGCGTCCTGTCTCTTCCTCTGCTCCACAGACTTTCCTGGCTCTTTCTTTTGGAGGCATCATATTATTTTATAGTCCAGACCGCCTTGAACCTACTGTGTGGCACAGGGTAGCCTTGAACTTGTGGCATTTTCTTGCCCCAGCCTCCTTAGTGCTGGATTACAGACACGTACCACCATACTTTGTTTCCTGACACTTCTATGTGGAGAATTCATTCATTTTACATAAAAATGTTCAGCCTCAGTGTAGCAGAACACTGGGCAAAGCCTCTCTCCACCACAGCCCACACATGTGCACATGGAGTGTAAAGCAAGATCTAACAATATTCTGCTTACAAGGAAGAGATTTAAGTAAAAAGAAACTAATAGATTGCAAATTAAAGGATGAAAGATAATACTCCATATGATAGGAACTAAAAAGCTGATTTAGCTATTCTAATTGCAGTTCAAGTGAATTTTTAGCCAAGACTAATCAGGAGAGGCAAAGGCCACTACATACCTGTTAAGGGAACAATTAGAGAGAAATTGATAAAAATAATAAATACATGTACATCAAATGCTAATATACCCAGTTATATAAAATAAACACCAGTAGATATGAAAAATAAGATAAGCATTAATACAACTGTAATGGGGGACTTTAATACCTCACTGTAACAAATAGATCAACTAGATAAAAAAATCAACAAATATTAAGCTGAATCAAACATTTGAACAAATGAACTTAGTAGATATCTATAGAGTGTTTCACTGTACAACATCAAAATATACATTTTTCTCAGTTGCACATTGAACATTCTCCAAAATACATCAAAATCTCATAGAATGTGTTCTAGTAAATGCAAGGGAATTGAAACTATC
>PVKA01033494.1:0-24330 GCA_004027165.1 Ctenomys sociabilis
AATAATTGATTTTTATCTACTGATTTTCTCTTACTAATCAAATTTATTTCTACTGTGATATTAATATTTACTTTCACTGCTTTCTTTGTGTTTAGCTTTTCCTTTTCTAGTATCATAAAAAAGCTATTAGGCTACTGATCAGAAATTATTTTTAATATAGGTGTTTCCAGGTACAAATTTCCCTTTAACTACTCACTATATAGTATATGTTTAATTTTTCTTACTGCTTTTATTCATTTAAAATATGTTCTTATTTTCCTTGTGATTTCAATGTGATCTATTGGTTATGTGAGAGTGAATCATTTAATTTTGATACACTTGTGAATTTCTCAAATACCTTTTTATTACAGACTTCTAATATTGTAGGACTGGCCTGAAGAAGTAGCTGAAGGCATTCTCATAACTTTCTTGGACATGAACACAGCTAACACAAGCATGTGACCTTATGCATTCTTATCAATATATCGGACCTTCTCTGATTATCTTAATTCCTGTTTTCAGATAGCTTACTTCATACAGTCATGAAGTTAATAAATGTCTTCTTTTTTATAAATACACAAACAACTTTTTTTCACTGAGCAAAGTCAGTATCTAATTGAATAAAGACAGGTTTGCAAGTGAAGCCTTCCAGGGAATCACCAGAAAAATTGAATAAGGACAATTATTTAGTGTGAAACTTTGTAGGGCTCAAACTTCAATGTGCCTCTTGGCTGGGAGTCTATTCATATTTACTAGAACAGTGGGTGATAGGTTTTGAAGGCTATGGTGGAGCAAGGATGGAAATAGGGCAAGTTAGAATGTGACAAAGATTACTATTCTTAATGAGCGCCAATATTTTAAATAAATGTTCCTCAGATTGCTGCAAGTTTTTGCTAAATTTTGACACTTCTGAGAAAGATCATTTTGTTCATTTTGTCCTGTTTTCTCACTCAATTCAAGAAGTGCTTCAACATTTTTGTTGAGCCCCTCACTATATTTGTATAAATAATATTTTCTTGCCACCTAGTCATGTTCATTCCTTTATATACAGTCTACTTGTGTCATTGTTGATCAACCATGACAGAAACTACATACCTTACAAAATATAAGACATATACTATCTGTCTAGCTGCTTAGACAACATCGAGAGAAATTATTGTCTGCATCTTTTCCCAACTCTATTTCTGGGGGATCTCAATATGACAGTTTCCGAGTTGCCCTGTTGAAAACATTTATACCAGAGAAAGTGGAACATGCTATAAAATGGGTCACAACATTTTCCTTTCACAGGTTGTCACAATACTGACTTGGGTAGCAGTGAGCCTAGAAGAACAATCGGGTTTAATGTGGAAAAGCTGCTTTGCCTGGAGCACTAGATGGGTCAGTGGCCATGCAGACCCTCCAGGAGTCTGAGCTCAGGGGGGGCTGCAGGACCCTTGTTTAATTTTTACAAAGGCAGGCAGAAGTGAGTGAATCATTAACTATGTCAGGGAAAGCAATAAGATAAGTTGTCAAAGAACTAACTTCTCAGGAGGCTGGGGACCAGGAAGCTCTGGGCCTAGGATTTCGGGAAGTGGAGGAGGGGTGACTGGGCTGCAGGGTAGGGCGCAAAGAGGATCTCCAGGTCCAGGGAAGCCCACAGAGGGGTCCAGAGGGGTAGGGACACGGGGCAAGGCAGTGTCAGAGCCCTGTCTCTGCAGCCACCTTGCAGGAATGCAGCAAGGGGCACAGGGATGTGAGCAAGGAAGGAGAGGGGCTGATTGGCCCAGGGCCATTGAAAAAGGCAAAGAAGAAAGCCTGGATGTGGCTGGGGCTTGTGGATAGGTGAGAAGTTGTGGCAAACTGAAAGAGAAAAGGTTATGTGTGCAGTTGCCTTGTTTGGTTTTGGTCTTTTTTGATTTTACTGTGTTTTTTGGTTTTAATTTTTTTTTTTTTTATGGGAGGTTTAACTTTTTTAGTTTTGGTAGTACCCAGCGATTCATGCAGCATGAGCAGGAAAGGTCACAGAGCTTTCACCTTCCTCCCACACCCAGCCTGCTGGCCTCTGTTCTCAACAAAACTACAATCTAAATCTAAAGGATTTGATTTTAGCTCTCGTCAGACATCTCCAGGAGTAATTTTTCCCCGCACAATACAGTTTAATATATATAGGAAGAGAAAGTCTAGTACCAATAATTGCTTTTTATTTGACTGTTCCTTAAATGGATCTTTCAGGGTTTATTTTAATTTTCAAGACAACAAAATAGTGATAGATAAGACATTTGTAATCATACAGAATTTCAAAAAACCAAAATTAGATGATAGGAATTCAATAATGGCTGTTTTATGGCACATTGTTATTTTCACAGTAGTTGCTCAGGTTACTAGCTATAAACATGAAAAATTGGTCAAAATAAAAATTTTAAGCATTAACTGCTCCTTGCAAAAAGCTGAGAAATTAGAAGTACAAGGAGTGCGGAGATAGCTCAGCTGAATCAACGCAAGTTCAAGGGCCTGATTTCAATCCCCGGCTTAAAAATAAATAAATAAATAAAAAGGAAGAAAGAAAAGAAATTAGTAGTACAATCATCTTAGCTATCCTGTGCATATACATATGTTATTTTTCCTGTTTTTCTTTCCTTTCCCTCATCCCACTTTTCATTCGTTTTAAGCAGTTTGTTTTCCTTTTACAGTATCCATTGTACCTTTCAGATTTTATTTTTATTTACTCTGTCAGGTTCTTACACTAGAGAGACTATCATGTTTGTAATGTGGGTCTCATTTAGTTCACATGTGAATATAGTCTCTAGATGCATCCATTTACCTACAAAAGCTAGGAGTTCATCTTTATAAAATTCAGCTTTTCCTAACCTGGATTCCCATCTAAATTATTTGTGATACTGGTTCAGGTTTCAGTGCCCCACACCCAGAAAGTCTGCTGGAGTTATGGGATCAAAAATCAGGTTTATATTTTTCAAATATTTCAGAACTCTGATGTACAATATTCTATTATTAGGAAAAACTGAAACAACTGACTTTTGTGTCCTTTCTCACTTTATGATTGATTCTGCATGTTAGAGTGCAGGAAAATAGTCTTATTAATAAGCATTTTTTTCACTTCTATTATCAGCAGAAGTTCTATCTTGTCTAAATGGATTTATCTGTGGTATATTATGCATATTAGTCCATGCGGGAAGATTTAATGAACTGAAAAGCCTGTGTTTTCATACTTTTCAGTAGGTATAATATTCCCTCTATTAGTATTTGCAAGTCTTAAGGGCTTAACTATGTTGACTTTCTTTCCTAATTGACAGATTTCAGAAAAACTTATATCCCTACTTAAAATTATAACCTTTTTTCTTTATATACCAAAATGACAAATAATGTACTAATTGATGACATTTGAAATGGAGAGATTTTTATGAATCCAAACCTTGTTTACAACATAAACATAAGTACTTCATCTGTTGCATGGGCAATAAATACAACAAGGTAACTAAAAGTCTTTTATTTTTCCATCCAAAAATCTGTTCTGATGCCCTTTATCTGTAAAAGTTTTGCCAGTAAGTTGACAGACATTAAGGTGGTATTTAAATTTATCCTTAGCTTCATATAATCAATTTACCTAAACACATTCTCAGAACTCCCAGGGATTACTTTCAATTAAAAAAAAGAAAACCTTTAAAAGTAAATGCTTCTATGTCGGTGGTTAGAAAGCTTAATGAATTTTGATTCCCTAGACCCACAATTACTGAAACATAAAAGTGGATTAATCACACACTATGGTTCACTTTTCCTCAACATGAAATAAATAACCCAAAATATCTGAAATTTTATCAACCTCAGGATTCTTAAGCTAGCCATGCCATTGAAAATGTCTGTTATTGACCATTTATAAAGATGTTTAAAAAAAGAATTTTGGGGTGTTTATCCTGGGACCACGTACAGCACGTTGTGGATCTTTTGTCAGTGTCAGCCATCTGGATGAGTAACAGCCATTGCTTGACCAATTTGCAGTCTGTGAAATCCTGAGAAAATTTTTTTCTCTCTAGATGACTCTCTGTAGACACACTATGCATCATCGATAACTTTCCTCTTATCCCCATAATCTCCTTGATTATGAAAATTTGGTATACCACTTAGTTACAGAATGTCATACCAAAGGTTCTCTTATGTCCTGAGTCCTCACTGATCTTGCAGGGCTAGGGCCAAAATATTAGCTATTTCTTAGCCCATGTTTCTGTATAATTATTGATCTGCAAACATTAGCTGTTAAACATTCAGAAGAGAAGCTTACTGATACTATTATCCTATAACAGAGGCAGTTAAGCTTAACATCACTATCTGTCTGAATATCACACAACTTATTCAAAAAAGGAAAATATTTTCCAACAACCATGAATGTTCTAAAATTTAAAACCCTATACAATGTTAAAAAACAATTACATATTTTTACACAGAAATTTAGAACTATATATAACATTGTAGTAGTACAATCCTATTTTTTTTAATTTTACTTGTCCCTTGTTTACTTTTATTATCTTTTTTACATACATTTACTTTCAAGGGAGTGCAGCAATAATTGACATGAAATTAGAAACAGTATGCATTTTGAAGACCAAACTGACCTTATAAGATAGCAAAAGTTACATTTTTAGTTATATAGGTCTTGCTTTAACTTGCTCTTAACCATTCCACAGAAAACTGTAAGCTCAAGATATAAAAAGTAAACCTATATTAATACCCTGAGCTGTAAAAGGTTCAAGTCCACAACTTCAGAAAACTGCCAATGTGCTGATAACTCACTGTTAGGGACTATTGGACTATATGGGGTAATTTTACTGAAATCAAGCACCTACAATCTTTGGACTGGCACCAAGCATGAAAAGGTCCTTTAAAGACTTCTCCAAATACAACTTCTCTAATAGCAATGGAACATCCATCTCTGACAAAACAAAACAAAAAAGTGGAATTTAAATAAAGGGCCATTTTATAGGGAATATATACACAAGTTAGGATAGATATCAGCTACTTTCTCTTAGTTCAATAAGAAGAAAGTTTTGTATTAATATTGTTTAGACAAGATATGTCTGCATCTTATCCTCTAAATAACTACTACAAAGACCACAATATGCAATGTACATTAATTATTGCAAATATCCTACTAACCTGTGTTGAAACTATTTCCTTGCTTTTTTATGATTTTTTCATTAACATGAATAAACATTTTTAAAAAACTGAAGAAAAGAATTTTGGTGTAGCCCTAAGTAATTACATGAATCATTAATACTGTAATTTAAGGAAGCTGTTGTTTATTGTAAAAATGCTATTTCCTATTGTTTAATAAACAAGAGGTAAGTCTGAATGAATTGTGTTAGTTGGATAGGGCTTTCATAACAAAGTATTACTGACTCAATGTCTTAATTCATTCATGACAAAATATAATTCATATCTCTTACTGTTGGGTAGCTCTTAACCACGGGTGGTCAAGGTATGATTGTCCAATTGGGTGACATAGGACAGTTCCATCAGATGTTACCGGTCACTTGTTGTGACAATTATTCATTGGTTCCTCAAGCTGGTGGGAGCATGTTAAACAACAAACACTAATTTTCTCATTTTTCTGGAGGCTAGAAGTGCATCTCTGTGCAAAAACGTGGAGTTCTTGTTCTTATAAGAACCCCAGTAATACTGGATTAGGGCACCACCTTTAGTGCCTCAGTTTTCTTAACAGTACTTTATTTTTTATTTTTATTAATTTTATTGAGAAACACATCACAATGAGACAGTTTCAAAACAGATGAGTAGGACAGTTTCAATAATACGTTGCATATTGTTGTCTTCATAGTGGTTATTCATAGTACAAGATGCAGACATGATATCTTGTCCAAACACTATTAGTTCAAAGCTTTCTTGTGTTAATCAGTACTTTAAAGGGCTTATCTCCAAATTCAGTTATATTCTAAGATATGATGGATTTGTATATTTTAGAAAGGTATAATTCAGCATGTAACTCAGATGATGACATTCATACTTATCTTGGATGGTAGGTCTTATTTGGAAATGGTTGGTCTTTCAAAACTCAGGGAGATCGGTGTAATGACAAGTAATCATTTTCATGCTTAAATATCCATCTATATTGGCAAATCTCTTCTATTTATTTAACTCCATATTTGTGTAGCATATTTGTAAGTTATTTTAAAAGCTTTTAAAAGGCTGACCAAATAGCACAATGGATTAAAGAGCCTACAAGCAAGGACAGGAACCAGAAGATTGGTCCCCTGGCCTGAACTGTGGCCTCCATTCCCAGGGAGCATAGAGACAGCAATTAAGACTGGGCATGGTGACATGAGCCTGTAATCCCAGCTCTTAGGAGGCAGTAAACAGGCAGATCACTATGAGTCTGATCTAGTAGTAAGACCCTGAGTACCCTATAGACTCTGCACTAAAACACACACACAAAATTAAACACATTGTTGCATATTACAAATTTTCATAGGTTATAGTTCATTTCATTGTTTTTTCTTATTTTTGTTCTTATATTTTTGCTGTACATGATGCCTACATTCAACTGCGAGCATGAGTACATGTACATAATTTTTATTATTGTTTTATTCTTTTCCCCTCTGTCTCAGTTGCTTTCTCCTTACTAAGACACAGTATTTGGAACCCAAAAATTAAAAGAGCAAAAGATTATTTTATCTCATAGATGGTAGAGATTTTAGTCTACAGTCCTCTGGCTCTAAGGTAGATTTGCATGGCAGAGGACTATGGCAAAGCATAGCCTGTGACATGGAAAACAACATCTGGGATCAAGAAAACAGAAGAGATTATATGCCTGCAAAGCAGTTAGGCTCTGAAATCTGTGGTTTGATTCCCAGTTCTTCATGCCTTACCAGACCTGCCCTTAAGGCATCCTGAATGGGCTAAAAACACAAACTTTCAGAAGGGTTACACATATATTCTTCAAGGCCATATCGACAATGACCCACCTTTTCCTACCAAGCTTTATATCTCAGCATTACATATAGCTATAAACCCATGGTCTACTCATCTCTTAAAGGACTCACAGAAGAGTACATAAGGCTTTGTGAAGGGATATCTAGATTAAGTCATAACACCATGCTTGCCATCTTTCCTCCTTCCATCTCTAGGTCTGCTTCTTGCATTATTATTCTTATCATATTATTATTATTATTAATATCTATTTCACTCTATTTACCTTGTATTTTACTCTTTACTATGCTGTATTTTGGATGACTCAAATGACAGAAACCATATTATACCTGATTATATTAAAATTAATTTTAATGAGAAACAAAGCACAATTAGACAGTTTCAAAACCGATTAGTGGGACAGTTTCAATAATTAATACATTGCATATTGTTGTCTTTATAGTGGTTATTCATAGTACATGATGCAGACATGATATCCTGTCCAAACACTATGAGTACAAATCCTTCTGTTCATTGAATTAAGAAAAAGTAGCTGTATGTCTATTCTATCTATTTTGTATACAGAGATACAAAATGGTCCTTCATTTATATCCCCTTTTCGTTTAACTTTTTCAGAGATGGGTATTCCAATGTCATTTAATTATTGTAGGTGCGTGAATTCAGCAAAATAATCCAATATAGTCCAGTAGTCCATAACAGTAGTGGAGTATCCGTAGGACTGGCAATGTCAAAAGTTGTTGACTTGAGCCTTTTGCAGCTCAGCCTATAAATATGGCTTTACTTTTTATACTTCATTTTCTGCTGGATGGTTCAGACCAAGATAAAACAAGACCTATACAATGGGAAATGTAACTTGTGTGGCTGACAAGGTTAGTCAGATACCCTCAGGATTTAGCCTGAAATTCTGTACCATAGTTTGGAGATCCTTTGTCAGTGTCAGCCATGTGGATACATCACAGCCACTGCTTGACCAATTTGCTCTCTGCGAAAGCCTGAGAGAATATTTTCTCTCCATGTGACTCTCCTTAAGCACACTCTACATCAGTGATCACTTTCCTCTGTGGCCCCATAATCTCCTTGATCAGTAAATTTGGGTCACAACTGACTTACAGGTTGTTACAGTACAGGTGCTCCTATGTCCTGCATCCTCACTGACCTTGAAAATCTAGGGCCCCTTGCAGCCCTTCATTTTTTTAAATTTTAGTCTGAAAACTTAAGTTGTTAGTCCTCCAGAAGAGAAGCTTAATGATTCTATTACCCTATAACATAGGTAGCTGAGCTAAACCTCACTATCTGTCTGAATTTCAAACATCTTAGACATAACATGGAACAGGTTTTTCCATCAGGTGTTGATATGTCAAACCTTAAATCCCTGAAGAAGGTGAAGAAAAAAATAAAAAAATATTTTAAAGAATAGGAATCAACAGTTACATATTTTACACAAAATTTAGAAATCTAACCATATAATTCATTGTAACAGGACAGTCGTATGACATTTTTTCTTGCCTCTTATTTTCATTTATTACCCTTTTTTAAAACACACATTTACTTGAGACAAAGTATGGCAGTAATTGGTATGAAATGACAAGCAATATCTATTTAGAATACCAGAATGACAGGAATTCTAAGCATGGACCTAGAATTACACATTGCTATCTTCAGTGCAATTGCTTATGATACCTGTAATCTAAGCACCTGCAGTGAAGATAGCAATGTATCTTTTTTTGTCAAATTTATTTCACATAACATTACATTCTCAAGATGCATCAATTTTCCTAAAATTGTCATAAGTTTATTGTTCTTTACAGGTAACTAGTATTCTAGTATGCATAAATACATATCATCTTTTATCTATTTGTCTACTGATGGACTGCTTTTATAGTTTACCTGTCATGAATTTTGCTACTACAATGATTGGTATGTGTCCACGGTGGTGACATATTGTCTTTTATCACTTTTTTAGGGATAACTACAAGCCAAATTGTTGGATTCAATGGAAATCTTCTAGTATTTTGAGAAAATCCCACAAGGATTTCCATAGTGGTGATATTATAGAAGGGTTCTTCTTTTACCGAAGCTTTCAAACATTTGTTGTTTTTTATTTCTTCTAAATTGCCATTCTTTCTGGAATGATATGAAATGTAAGTGCTTTTATAATTTACATTTCTCTAATGACCACTGAAGTCGAACTCTTTTTTTATATTTGAACAATGTGTATTTCAGCTTCTTAGAATTATCTATTTCAGTTGTCCATTTATTCATTGGAGCTTTTATTTTGGGTGATCAAATTTTTTGAGTTCTTTCTAATCCTATATATTAGACTTCTGTTAAGGATGTAGCTCAAAATTATTTCACATTCCATCAGTTATATCTTCACTTCTTTTACTTTGTTATGAAGAAACTCTTACATTTGATATAATCCTATTTTTGATTCTAGTTATTATTTCTTATGCAATTGCTATTGAGTTCAAAACCCTTACCTGTACCGTTATCCTTGCAATCCTGACCTGAAAAACACTTAGTCATGCTAGATCATACTTTTGATGATTTATTGCATTCTGTCAATATTTAATTGAAAATTTTTTTAGACATGGTTGTGACATTTTTTAAAAGTAATAATTAAAAAACAGCATTAGAAATGATACAAAGTTCCACTAAATAAAGTAATAGGAATTCAACGAAGGTTGCTGTATTGCATAAAGTTATCTTCAAATTAGTTGTTTATGTTACCAAATATACATGAAAAATCTGTTTGAACAATAAAACAAAACAAAATAATACCAAAAAGTGGTAAGAAAATTAAAAAGAAAAAATAAGAATAAAAAGATAATTAGATCAAGGAGGATTTCAGATAATGGAAAGATAGTTTTGCTCCTAGATGGGAAGAAACAACACTGTGAAAGTGACCATAGTCCCAAAATTGTTATACAGATTCTTGGCAATCTTGATTAAAATACCATTAGTATAACTCACATATCTAGAAAAGAACTTTGCTAAAATTTATCTGGAACCAGAAGAGATCTAGAATAGCAAAAACAATCCTGGAAACAAAGACAAGGCGGGAGGCATCACAATCCCTGACCTAAAATTATACTACAAAGCTATTGTGATAAATCAGCAAGATACTGACAAAAACACTGACCTAAAGATCAATGGGACAGATTAGAAGATGCAGACACAACCATGCACACACAGCCACATTATCGTTGACAAATATGACAAACATCATCACTGAAATAAAGATAGCCTCTTTAATAAATGATGCTGGAAAAGCTTGCATTCCACATGTAGGAGACTAAAACTAGACCCATGTTTATCACTATGCATAAAAGTCCAGTCAAAATGGATCAAAGATTTAAATATTAAAAAATTTAAGATTTGTAAATACATATTCATTAAGGAATTTGTCTGTAATTTTCTTTTTCATTTGTGTCCTTTTGTGATTTGGGGATCAGAGTGATGTTGTCTTCCAGAAATGCATTTAGAAGGATTCCTTTTCTTTGAATTTCATTGTAGAGTTTGAGGAGTGGTGGCTTAAACTCTTTGCATAATTCAAAAGTGAATTTGTCAGATTCTGGGCTTTTCTTAGTTATTAGATTCATTATTATTATTATTACTATTATTATTATTAATTGTTAGTTTCATTGCTCGCTGTTTGATTATTCAAAATCTTTGTGTCTTCTTGGTATAATTTTAGTAATTTTTAAAAACTTAGGAGGTTGTACATTTCTTCTGATTTTTATACTTGCTAGAGTGCAAATTGTTACTATCCTGTGAATTTCAATGGTTTTCATTGTGATTATGTTTTTAATTCTAATTATATTAAAGTGAGTCTTTTCTGTCTTTTATTTGGTAATTTTGGATAACGGTTATTTTTTGTTTATTTTTTAAAAGTACGTGTTTTTTAATTCTTTGTATTTTTATTCTCAATTTTATTAATTTTAACACTAATCTTTATGATCATTTTTTAAGTATCTTAAAGTTCGTCCTTAAGTTATTTACTTGAAATTACCTTGTTTTTCTAACATGAGCACTGATTGGAATAAACTTCAATCTTATGAATGATTTCATCTTGTCACATAGATTTTTTTGTAATTTAAAGACATTATTTTAATAGTACATGCTAGCAGTGCCTACAGTTTACGATCATCATGTAGAATGATTATATGCACATATTGCAGCTTTTTTGCCTTTTTGTAAACCCTTCCCCCTCATCTCCCCTACTCCAGTTACCCTATTCCAGTTTTCATTCTTCCTGCTGTTTTTAATCTCACCTCATTTTGTGGCATACAATCTTTATAATAATTGAATTATTAAGCTCCTACATGGCACATCTTTATTCTTATTATTTTTCCGTCCCTCCTCTTCAACCCTTGTCCTTGTTCCCTTGGACCTGTTACCTATTGCATGAGATCCATCCCTTCATCCCCTTCTATTCACTTATAAGTGACAGTGTAAAATGCTGAAGGCTTGCCACATAGATTTTTCTATGCTTTACTGGCACTGTCCCTGGGCTCCAGAAATTGATTTCTACCCTGGTTCTTTTAGTGAATCTCTGGATATTCAGGAGTATGTTATTAAGTTTTCAAGTATTTATAACTTTTATGTGGTTCCCAATTGCTTCAGTACAGCAATGAAACAATTCAATGAGAAATATTGGAGGTGTTCAGTTTATTTATATTTATTTCAGCAGGCTCTGTGGACTAGTATTTGGATTATTTTGGAGAAACAAGGGTTTGCTAAGATGAATTTGAATTTTATTGCTATAGTGTTTAGTACTCTGTGGATACATATTAATTCATTTGTTCAAAGTTGTGCATCACTGTTGATATTTCTTTATTGATCTTTTTGTTCAATTGATATGTCTTTTTATGAATGTTGAGTATTAAGGAAACCCACTATGGTTATGTTGGTATTTGATTGATCTTTTGTGTCAGTCAGCATATACTTTATTAAATTAAGTGCTCTAGAATTTGCTGTATATGTATTAGCAACTGTCATATTTTCCTGTGAATTGTTTTATTAACTAGTGTATAATGTTACACCTTAAATCTTCTAAGCAGTTTTAATTTGAAGTTCACTTTTTCTAAGTACAATTGTTCTACCTGCTCACTTTTGTGGCCCTTGTGCATGAAATACAATTTTCAATCCTTTAGTTTTTAATGTATTTTTTTGGAATAGATGAGATTTTTCAATGTAGAACACTGTAAGATTATTTCCTTTTATCCAGTACACCAATCTGTGTCTTTTTTTGGGCATTAATGGCATTTTGAGGTCATTAATATTGAGAGATACCACTAAAAGATAATATTTTATTTCAGTCATTTTTTTTTGATGAGTCCTTTACTCTCTTTTATTTTTTATCTATTTGCCTTGCTCAGAGTATATATTTCATCTGGATTTGTGGTAGTCACTGTCTAGGATATTTTTCAGTATTTTTGGAGCACTAGACTGGTATTCATATATCCCTTAAATTTTTATTTTGGATAGAATCTTCTTGTTTCTCCATGTATTTTGAAAGGAAGTTTTTGTAGTATTGTATTGGAACACATTTGTTTTTTCGGATTTGAAATACTTCATTGCTTAGCCTCATTGTCTTTCATGTTTGTGTTAAAAAGTCTGTGTAATGCTAATGATTTTATCTTTATATGTAATATTTTGATTTTCTCTAACACATTTAAAGATTCTGTTCTTTAGTTGGAGATCTGGAAATTTGACTAAAATGTGTTTTAGGGAGATTAAGCTGCCATTGTCATTAGTATCTGTTATTCTGAAAGCCTGCTTAGCCCTATATTAAAATCTTTCCTCATTCTAGGAAAGTTTGCCATTTATGTGCTTTGGAAGGATGTATTTTGTTTTATATGTGCAATCCACTAACTTTTCTCTAACACCAATTAGTTTTGAAGTAGTCTTCTAAGTATCATTTAAGATTATTTTTGGGGAACCTGGGACTGAACTCAGGCCATTGTGCTTGCTAGGAAAGTGCTTATTCCACTGAACCATCTCCCTGAGCCCCATCTAAGAATTTTTGAATGGCTTTTATTTGTTCTCTTAGTGTTTTATAGCTTGCTTCCGTACTGATGACTACCATTTTCTCCTTGGTTTTCAGAAAACTTTCTTCATACTGATCATTTCTGAAAATTATGAATTCCATACAATATTTTTTATTTCCACTGTTTTCCTTGAATCCTTTTTGTGGATTCTGTATCTTTGGTAAATTTGTCACTGATGTTTTGAACTTTACTGATTAGCTCTTACAGTTTTTTATTTTCTATACCTTATCCACATTGATCAGTTTATATGATAGTTCCATGATTTTGTGGGGCATGTTCCCTGAACTGGCCATCTTTATTACGCTTAATTACTCACTTCATAAAGCTAAACTACCTGAGGCTTGCTTGTTTTTTTTTCCATTTGTTCCTGATGCACCTGCAATGAGAGAGGTGAGAATATTGAGGGCCTTGGGTTGCATTGTTTTCTCATGCTTGTGTGTGTGTGTGTGTGTGTGTGTGTGTGTGTGTGTGTGTGTATTATTTGTTAGTTTTTGTGATGCTGTGAGTTATGGTCAAGTATAAAAAAAGACCATAGTTGAGATGAATATCTTTTTAGTTACATTCTGCATTCCAGTGATATGTCCACAGAATATTTTGGTCCAAATATAGTGTTCACCCATTCATATAATTTCATTTACATGGTTTGGATTCTGCCAGTGTGTGATGAGGAAAGAATTACTACTGGTTACAATGACACCAACAAATTCAGCCATATATTATTTATATGCATCAAATCTTACATTTACACTTTCACCACTTATCAGCACTCTTTAAAACCTGCAATGCATTATTAGCAGTTTGTGTGTGATGGGAAAGGTAAACAGACAGAAAGAGCATAGATATGGGTGGCCCATGGGCCAGGGATAGAACCCGCTCCCTGTACTTGCCTAAGCAAACAATTAGTCCATTGAGCTATCTCTCTCAACCTAGAAAAAAAAACTTAAAAAGAAAAATGAGAACCTTGGGGAGATCAAAGAAAAGTAAGAAAATATTATTAAAATATAAGTAGAATTTAAAAAAAGGAATAGGGCAAAGATAATTCAGAAGACCAATATCAAAGCAAAAGAAAGGATAGAGTCTGGGTGTGCTGGCACATGCCTGTAATCCCAGAGCTGGGAGGGTGAAAACAAACAGTAGGATTACTGTGAGTCTGAGCTGTGTAGTGACATGCTGTAACAGTGAAATACATAAAAAAGAAAGAAAAAAGTAGAAAGTAAAATAACAGCAGCACAAACTCAGTATGAATACAGATCAAACACTCCCACTAGACAGCATCCATATTGTTTACATATGTATGCTATTTCAAAAGGCCTGAATGTCTACTCAGATTCCTTTTCACTTATTTTTCTTTATATTTTTTCTTTAAGAGATGTGTCTACAGGGTGTTCAGGGTCTCACTACTAGATCGGACTAAGTGATCTGCTTGTTTACAACCTCTGAAGATCTGGGATTACAGGTACATGCCACCGCGCCCAGGCTCAATTGCCCTCTCAGAGCACCCTGGGGGTGGGGCCCTCACAGCAGCCTCAGGAATTGAATCTCTGGCCCCTAAGCCTGATTGCAGGCACTTTAATCTGCTGAGCTATTTCTCTGGCCCTCTTTTTACTTTAGTTGCTGTCTGTTCGTGGGGAACCACACGAATTTACTTTCTGTCTACAGTGAGAGGTTTTAAGTCCTTTGAGGCTGTATTCTTAGTGAATGAAGTTAACTGCAGTCTTTTCTTCTCTTCCATGATCTGACTGCCTCAAGTAATCAAGCAAAAGAGAATGTGAAATAATTTTCTTTTCTGATATCAAGTTCTTGTTCATATTCCTCAAATATGCTATGACTCCTATTTCACTTTGTGCTGGGCAAATCTTCATGTTCTCACTTCAGATATTTTCTATTTTTTCCTAATCAATTCTATGACCCAGCCAATCCTATCTTTTCTCTGTACAGAAACCCTGAACTTACCCTGTCTTAATAATTCCTTTATCCAGCTACCAATGATGCAGCCCCCAGTGTTGGTTTAGAAACTCTGCTTGCCACCCCCTGCATGATAATGATCACTGTTCAGGGTTTTCTGCTAAGTGATATTTGCCCACTCCTCTTGGAAAGGAAAGAGCCAGATCCAGACCAACTGAGCAGTCTCATTCTCTCTCTTGTCTACAGGGATGTGATATATGGCAGAATCCTGCTCACAGACTTCTGCTGTTTTCCGTGTTTTTCTCTATGCCTGGGGTAGGAAGGGCTTCTTTACCTGTGATGAGCTGAAGAGAGTGCCCCAAGAACCCTTTTTTGTTTTATAAGCATTTTTAAGTTTTTATTAGCCCATTTTATAATTACCCATTGATATGTCTCTATAGAATGATAATAGACAAGTTACATATTTTATAGACATTTAAAAATCAAAACCATATAGAACATTATAGTAAGACAATCTTGATGACATTTGATATACTTAAATATTTTGTTTTGTATAACACTTTTAACCAATCATCTCTAGTTATGCAAAGTGTCTCGTAAGAGACTATTGAGATTATTGGGAGCTCCTCATTAATAAATAAAAAGGTTGGCCACACCTCTTATTCATTAATTAGGCTCCTCTCTTAATAATTTTTTCACTTTAAAGAATTATTTTTAATTAGCTTAAACTTTATGATGTATTTAAACAATTTTAATATAACTTAACTGTTAATTTAGGAAAAAGCATACTTTCAAGTCTGTATCTCAAATTATATTTGGAACAAATAATCAAAACTTCCCGTAGAATGTTTCATTTCTACTATAAAATCTAGTTATGAGATCGCTGAGTCCCTAAATTAAATTTCACGTAGTTAATACTGCTTAATGAATGTGCTACAGAGACAAAGGCATTTGTGATCAGATGAATGTTTAAGTAACCCCTTGGTAAATTTGTGCCTAGATAGGACAGGTGTGTGCATGTACACAGGTGCAAACACTTTAGTCACGCGTGGTGGCGCACACTTTTGATCCTAGCACTCAGCAGGCTAAGGCAGGAATAGCACTGAAAGTTCCACTCCAGCCTGTGCTACAGGGTGAGAAATTCATAAACATTTAACACATGGTAATTATCTTGTAAATTTGTCTCCACAGTAAACGACTGACATTAATATTTGCAAGTTGGGCCAATCTCTAACCCATAGCTTGACAAGGGAAGAGATGATGAATTATACTGGCATAGCAGGCATAAAATCTGGCAAAGCTAAAGAGTCATTAAGTTCCACACCAGCCCTGGGTGAATACTGCCACTTGGCCCTCATAGAACACACAAGACATAGGAAAAGAAAGTTTATAGGAATGTTCTCTGGGCACAACCCACCACTGCCACCACCTGTTAAGGCAGCCAGTAAAGGTTAGGACTCAAATGCCAGGATTTTTATTAAAAAAAAAAAAAAAAAAAAAACTTCCTTGGGGCCAGGGATATAACTCCATGGCATAGTGCCTGCCTGGGAAGTGAGAGATCCTATGTTTGATTCCTGATACAAAAAATGTCTCACTGTGTAACTCATGCTGGTGTGAATTGTGGCAATCCTACTGCATTATGCTGCCAGTGAGGCTGGGCTCACAGAGGTGCACCATAGTACCCAGCTAGATAAACTTCGATCAAGGAGTATTTGGCCAGCAGCAATTTCCTGTTCTGTGAGATTAAATAGGCTGAGTAGGGCATTCCCATTGATTTATGTGTGTAGGCATGAAGAAACCTTTTTCTTCTTTGAAAGAAAATTTAGGACTTCATTAAATAAACATACCAGTGTATTAAAGTTTAACCAACACTGCTTATTAAAGAGGGTAGCTTTCTTCCAATACATATTTTTTGGTCTATTTGTTAAAGATAAGGATACTAAGTGTGTTTGAAGTATTTTCTTCATCCTTTACTGTGTTACATTAGTTAACTTGTTTTTTGTTTATGGGGTTCATTTGTTTTTGCTAGTACTACTCTATTTTCATAACTGTACATTTCAAGTCAGAGATTAAAATGTTCCCAGCCTTGTCTGTTTTTGCCCAGAATTGCTTTTGCTATTGTAGGTCTTGTACGATTATAAATGAAATTTAGGATTCTTTTCTCAAATTCTATGAGATATGTTAGTAATATTTTCATTAGGTTTACATTATTTAGAGCCCTTAGTAAATAACTGCATCTCAGAGAGGTATCATCTAGTTGTAGCTGGCTTTTTGATGGAGTCTATTGGAAGATTCTACATGTTCAACTTACTGCCTATTTGGTCACTTCCCTATTTGGTTTATTTGACCTAGCCCTTGTTCTTTGGCACTGAAGGGTAGCATTGTTTATAACCCCTATGAAACCTCCAGTTTGTTATGCCAGGAAGGACAATTTTATCATGTTGGTGAAAGTAGTATAGTTAGCATCATAAACAGCTTCGAGAATCACAAAATGCGGTGAATTTTACCTTGCTACTTTTAATTATAATATGTAAGTATATGGTCATAGACCAAACTCCTAAACTAACCAAAAAATGTACAGAAAATATGCACATCATATAATGATTTTAATATTGAGGAAAATGTTTTAAAAGGATGAAGAGAAAATAAGGAGAAGAACAGGAAGAGATCAGAAGCAACGCTGGGGAATGAAAATGATTTTTTAAAATTTAAGAAACTGGTGAAGAAAGCAAGATATAAAGAGAGGCAAGAAATAAGACAATAAAACAATATAATTGAAACATGTTATATATAAAAAGAAAAAAAGCCATTACTCATGTGATAAAATCTTGGTTGTTTGCAAGATTTTGCTATCACAAATTGTGCTGCTATAAATATAGATATACATTTATCACGGTGATATAATGTTTTCAGGTCCTTTGGGAAAATTCCCAGTAGGAAGATAGCTGGCTTGAATGGGATTTGCAGTCCTATTCTTTTGAGGAGTCTCCACACTGGCCTCCACAATTGTTGTAGGAGTCTACATTCCCACCAGCAGTGGAGAAGTGTTCCCTTTTCCCCACAACCTCTCCAACATTTATGGTTGATTTGCTTATGATAGCTATTCTTTCTGGAGTTAGATGGCATTTCATTGTTGCTTTTATTTAAATTTCACGAATGGCTCCTGATGTGGAGCATTTTTTCTTATATTTATTTGCTTCTTTAATTTCGTCCTCTGAGAAGTGTGTATTCATCTCAGATTCCCATTTCTGAATTAGGTCTTAAATCTGAGGGCCCTGTTACATCTCAGTTCTTTATATACTCTAGACAGCAGACCGTGGTCTGATTGCTTGTTAGGATTTTTTCAAAATTTGTGGGTTGTCTTTTCACTCTGTTGACAATTTCTTTTGATGTGCTGAAAATCCTCAAGAAGAGAATTTCCCAGTAGTTGATTCTTTCAAGTGTTTCCCTTCAGAATATATGTTTGTTCATGAACACTCTACCTACCCCTATGTCTTCAAGAGTTCCTCCTACTTTCTCTTCCAGGAGATTGAGTGTTTCTGTTTTAATATTTAGATCTTTAATCCATTTTGAATTTAACTTAGTGCATGGTGATGCAGCTGGGTCAAGATTTAGTTTTTGGCATGTAGAAAGCTAGGTTTTCCAGCACCATTTGGTAAAGTGGCTATCTTTCTTCCAGTGAGCTTGTTTGGCCCATTTGTTGAAGATAAGATGTTTGAGTGTTTTCGTAGATGCCGCTGCATCTTCTAATCTATTCCACTGATCCTCAGGTCTATTTTGTTGCCAATACCCTGTTGATTTTATCACAGTGGCTTTGTAGTATAATTTCAAGAATTCTGATGCTTTCTGACTTGTCTTTATTGACCAAGATTGAGCTTGCTATTCTTCGTCATTTGTGATTCCAAATAAATTTTAGGAACCATTTCTTTAGGTCTGGGAGGCATGTCGGTGTCCGTTTGATAGGCATTGTGTTAATACTTTAGAGCAATTATGGGAGTATTGCCATCTTCACAATGTTGGTTCTTCCAATTCAGGAGCATGGAATATCTTTCTATTTTCTGAAATCCTCTGTAATCTCTTTTCTTAGGGTGCTGTAATTTTCTGTGAAAAGATATTTGACTTCCTTGGTTAAGTGAATTCCAAGGCATTTCATTTTCCACCGTGCCATTGTAAAATGTATTGTTTCTATTGTTTCCCTTTCAGTGTGCTTGTTATCTGCATAGACGAATGTTATTGACTTTTGAGCATTGACATTGTATCCTGCTATGCTACTGAGTATTACTCAGCTATAAATAATGATAAACTTGAAGCATTTATATAGAAGTGGATGCCACTTGAACATACACTCATAAGTGAAATAAAGCAGACACACATGTACAAATATTGTATAGTCTCCCTAAATGAGAAGTCAAAGAAGAAATAGAAATGTGCAACAACAACTAAAATAAATTGAGTCAGGTAGTTAGGGCAAACTGAATTTCATATGCTGAAGGGTACTAATTAGCTTTTGTTCTACATGGTTAACAACCTAAGTTCACAGATCAAAATTGGAGAAATAGAAGAGCCACAAGGCCAGCCAACATTTTGGCCCTAGCCTTTCAAGGTCAGCGAAGACACAGGATATAGGAGAACCTGTACTGTAACATCATGAAGCTCAGTTTTTGCCCCAAATTTTCTAAACACGGAGATTATGGAGCCACAGAGGAAAGAGACTGACGATGTATAGTGTGCCTGGGGAGAGTCACATGGAGAGAGCAAACTGGTCAAGCATTGGCTGTGCCTCATCCGAATGGATGACACAAAGGATCTACAGAGTAAGGTGCCAGATTACAAGATAATCCCTAATGGGACTTCACTGATCTCATCAGAAACAAAAGCTTCATCTTTTGGTATACAGGTCTTGCTCTATCTTGGCCTTAACCATCCAGCACAAAAGTATAAAAATGAGGTATATAATGTGGGGCCATAATAATAAGTTGAGCTCTATATGGCTATAGTCAAAAACTTCTTCAGATAATTCACTATTATTGTGGAATGCTGAACTATGTTGGATTGTGTCGCCAAGTTCAGGCACCTAAAATGGTTTAATAACAAGAGAGTGCCCATCTTTGACAGGTCTAGACAATAAAAATGAAATACAAAGAAGAATCATGATGTGTGTGTATAAACAGTACATCAGTATAGTTAGGATAAATATGCCGTGCTTGCACATAATTCTATGAGAAACAAGATTTGCATTAATACTGGTTTGACAAGATATTGTATTGGCTTCTAGTACTATGGACAACCACTGGGAAAATAACAAGGTAGAAGGTATTAATTAATGAATCTGTGATACAATTCAGCTATAAAAAATAAGATAAGGTGCCAGGGAGATGGCTCAGTGGAATAAGTGGTCCCCTGGCAAGCTCAAGGGCCTAAGTTCAATTCCCTTTTCTGCAAAAAAAAGAAAGAAAGAAAAAAAAAAGAGTTTTAAAAAATAAGATAAGTATATAGTATACTCTCTTCATTCACGGATTGGAGACACCTGCTATAATAATGTCTGTAAGTATAATTTCATGTATGCACCTTGTACGACACCAAAACATTACAAAAACATTTTGCAATGTAGTAATTTATCGAATCTGCCCTGTTAATTTGTCTTGAAACTTTCTCATTGCTATTTGTTCTTCAATAAATAATAATAATAATAATAAAGATGCATTTAAGTATAACAATCTGGGAAAATCTGAAATACATTTTTCCATCTCCCCACACAGTGTATTTTTTAAGAATCCCATATTCAAAATAAATGGCACATTTTTTCTTGATCCTTAAAAAAAAAAAAAAAGCAAGAAACATGAAGACAGCAACAAAAATAGAGAAGCACGGTGGCTGGCAAGGTAGTTCTACAGACTGAGCACCTGCTTAGGCAAGTACAGGGGCTGGGGTTCAACCCCTGGTACCACGTGCCATGCAGGGTCGACCCCTAGGCACACTGAACTGGCCACCCATACCAGACACGGTAGTGTCCATCTGTAATCCTAGTGATGGGCAGGCTGAAAATAAGAGGATCACTATGAGTCCAAGCTGTGTAGTGAGACCCTGTATGAAATATATATTTAAAAAATGTGAAGCAAGCAAAGAAAACACAAATGAAATCCAAATAAAATAAGACGAAAATGTCCATTTCACAGCATGTCTCTGCTTTCACTGATAGACGCAGCCCAGATTTTTATTTGCTGATCCCAGCAAGCCAGCTGTAGATTTGCTACAAAGTCCTGGATAAACCCAGCAAGTCTGCAGCTTTAGTTTTCCTGAGGTTCAGCCTGGTTTGCAGATGTGAGACTTGATGTGTTTGTTCAACCTGCTGCACTCTTGGACGCCTCATGCTTACTTGACCTTAGCACCCTTTTGTCTTTAACTTGGCTACCTTGACTTCCTGCAGGCTTGAACTCAGTTCCACCTCACCCTGACACTGGGAGGTGTTGTATGAAGCTTCATCACAGATATTCCGAGTTTCAAACTCTGATGATATTACTGTAATGTAGCTATTGGCCAAGCACCTACTCCTTGGGGACATTAGAACCAAAATAACTCACTAGCCACTTCAGGCTGCTCCAAGTACTGCACCATTCCATTGGTGCATTTCTCTACAAAGGGCTCTGGTGTCAACCAGGAGACACCATGCTTCTGCAGGTTCAAGTGACTCCTTTCATGATTTGGGTCAGGGATCAGGGCGAAAGCATCAGTTGTACCTCCATCTGGGTCTCTCTCTTTGCTATCACTGTGCACTTCAGTTCTTGCTTCAGATCCTTGTTGTGTTCCAGGAATCCACTTCATTCCTTCTTTCCCTTCCTTAGATTGCAATATAATCTGGACTCCCAATATCAGACAGATCTTTGCTCTGTTGCTTACCACTCTCCCATTTTCCCATGTCTCAAGTTTTGAAAGGAATTAGCTACATAGGAATGATAGAAAAAAATAGCAACTACTGATTATCTAAAGATTAACCTTAGTAAAATAACATCTCAGAAAGAGTGATTTGTTGGATTTAATCTTTGATATATTCATGGGGGAATTTGGAAACATGCCTTCAGGGTTATGACAATTTCGTATTCCAAAAGATCTCTGAATCATCGAAGTTAAATTTTTAGAGCTACTTTTTAGATTATTGGCTAGCATACTGTCTCTTTAAAATCTGACTTCAGTTCACTGGGAAAGATTGATTGATTCTTAGTGAGGAGTATTTACTTGGCTATGCCTTGATGTATATAGGAAAAACTTAAGAAATCAAGTAAGTATACCTTTAATTTAACATCTCTATGGCTGGTTCCTTATTACTGCTTTACTTCGGTGACTTTTGTAAAAATACTGTCTTCTTAGTGCAAAATTTCTGAGTAACATTTTGGCTATTCTTTTAAAATTATGCATAGTTTATAACATAGTGTCATTCTTTTTTTTTAAGGAAGGAAGGGTTTATTTAACTCATAGTTTGTGGAAGGAGAGGATTATTTAGCTCATGGCAGCAGAAAAAAGCAAAACAGCAAGCACAAAAGGGGAGGTGCAGTGGTGGCAGAAGCAGAAGAACAGTGGCAGAAAGCAATCCTCTCTCTCTTTCTTTTTTTCATTTATTTTTATTTTATTAAAATACAAATGTCAATCAGACAGTTTCAAAACACCTTAACCATACAGAGTTGATGAATTAATACATAGTGTCATTCTTTAATTTGTTTGAAATATAGTTTATTTTTAAGTAGAAGTAAGAAGGTCAGACTGAAAAGAAAAAGACACATATGTAGCTGCTTGCATGTAATAAACTGACCTTCCCTTTCAGCTTAGAAACAGCTCATGCATGGCAATTGCAGACATATTGAAAGGCCAAACCAATGAACAAATTAGCTAAAGGAGGATGAATCAAGGTCACTTCAAAATAATTCATGTACTAATCTATTAACTGGACACACCATCTGCTAAACATCTAGAAATTCAAAGTGAAATATGAACAAGTCTATAAAGAATTGTACTTCAGATCACAAACTTAATTTTTTCTATGTCTTTGGAAAAGATGGCTATGTTTTTGTTTCTGTGGGAAAGATGATTGTAGTGTATGCTTGTCACCTGACTTAGAGTTTGGAAACAAAAACAATCTTATCATATGCTTCTATTTATGAACCAAAATGTTTACAAATAGATATGTTTGTGAACTGAGGTACTACTGCATTTTCTTATGATTCTTATCTTTGTATGAAATATATGAAACATTTATTTCTTAAAATTGTAAAGCAATATTTCTAAAAAAGCCAGTGATCACTTACCATGTAGCATGCAAGATAATATATTCAGAATATAAGTCCGGGCGTGGTGGCGCGCGCCTGTAATCCCAGCACTAGGGAGGCAGAAAGCAGGAGGATCACTATGAATGTGGGCTGCATAGTGAGAGCCTGTGGACAAAAAAAAAGAAAAAGAAAAACCAGAATATATTTGTAGTCCTCAATGTGTCCTCTGATTATATTCATCTCCTCCACAGAGATAAACACAAAAAATATGTTTATTATTTCTTTTATTTTGCCATAATTCATTGTTGTGTAATTTTAGATTATGTAAATTTTATGAATACATCATCTTTTACTTATTCCTTTGCAAATTTTTGTTCATCAACTTCATGAGATTCACCTACACTGAAATAAATAGCTATACATCCTTCAGTTTCACAGCTATATGAGTTTGCATTCAATTTTTACACTATGATTGATTTATCAATTTTTTTCTTCAAAGAAATGTGGTTATTTCCAGTGTTTTATTTCCAACATCGTATGTACATCTTTCAATTGTTACATCACGCACAATATACACACACATATGCACACACATGAATTATATTTTTTACGTTTTAGATCAGTACCTACAATACATGCATCAAAGAGAACGTAAAGCATTCTTTGTCTTCTTCTTACTTGTTTATGTCTAGAAGCTATTTTCATATCATGAATGCTATACTTACACATTACAAGGATTGATTGACACTATAGTGAATGATTAATTAAATACTTTCTATTGTAACAAAAACACACTGCCATTAACTTATCAAAATATTTGCCCTAGCTTTTTTTTTTATCTTATTTTTTTCCATTTATTTTTATTTTATTGAAATACAAATGTCAATCAGACAGTTTCAAGACACCTTAACCATACAGAGTCGATTAATTAATACATTGCAAACTGTTTTCATAACGTTTTGGTACTGTACAAGGTGCATACATGAAATTATATTTACAGGTTTTTTATAGCTGAATTATATCAAAGATTCAATAATTATTTACCTAGTGGATGACCATAGCACTAAAAGCCGACACAATATCCTGTCCAACCACCATTAGTGCAGATCTTGCCTCTCATAGAATTATGTAGAAGCACAGCGTTATCTATCCCAACTGTACTGTCTATACACACACATCCTGATTTTTTCTTTCTACAA